>JAXCGZ010000238.1:0-100705 GCA_037179515.1 Halocaridina rubra
AAAGAAGCAAAGACTGCTTTTGTTTTGTGTTCCCGATTTTTGTTTTAGTGAAAACAAGTGACTGTGTGTGTGATATACCCCAAATAATTTTTCCTGCCCTTCTCTCTCTTTTATAAGAGTCGGGAAGAAAAGGAAAATAGAAAGTGTTCAGGTTTCTAATTTGTTTTTATATCTATTGTGATAGGTAGTTGAAGCCTCTTCCTACCAACAAAGTGAACTTCACCTCCTCCACTCCATCCCTGACCTGAGGGGGAAGTCTTCACAAGGATATATAACCTAAGTATATCTGTTTTTCTTTTCTTCCTCTCTCACGAGAGCCAAAGAGAGAAACAGAAAGATTGCTTTATTTTGTTGTTTTCTTGTGCTTGTGTTTTTTCTTGTTTAATTGAACACACATTATTGTGTCCTGAGCAAAATCTCTGTTTTTCACTTCCCTCTCCCACGAGAGTTGGGAAGAAAGATAGAAGACTGTATAAGTGATTAAGTGTTGTAGTGTTTGCAATTAAGTGAAGTGATCAAGCCATAAGGCCCCCTATACTGCATTAATCAAAGTGACAAAACAGTGCAAATAACATATAAATAGTGAAATCTGTGATATCCATGACTAGTTGCTAGTCATGGCCTCAGCCGCTTCTCTTGCTTCCCCCCCCAGAGGGGGGAATGGAAACTCGACCCCCCCTCAAGAGGGGTGGGACGGTTGTGGGAAAGAAGAGGGCAAGGGACAGCCTCTAACAGTAGCCATGAGAGTGCTGCTGCCCCAGTTCCCCCCCCCAGCCCCGAAGTCTGATAGAGAGCCCATTTCCAAGTTCAAAGTTGAGGCTCCTTCCATGAAAGAGGCATATGACCTCATCAGAGAGTTGGAAGACCAACTCACCGAGCATGGCTGCAAAAATAAAGCCTAACGTACAGGGTGACTTCATTATCCACCCAGCCTCAGCAGAAGCCGCAAAGAAGATCCGCAGCCTAGGCTCACCACACTTGATAGAGTTGAAACCCTGCACTAAAAAATAAGAAAATACATAGTCATTGGCTTCCCTGTTGCTTGGTCAGTTGACCTTCTGACCAAGCAAAACGTACATTACGGCTGCCTCACGTTGCTCCTCCAAAATAGAGGGGCCAAAACCGTTCCATCAAAGCAGGTTTCTGGTCCACATCTGTGGTCCACCCCCCTTCACAAGTAAACCTCGGCATCTGGGGCAAGTTTCTACATAAGAGAGTACACCCCAGAAACCCCTAAGATGTTTTCCGGTGCCAAAGATTTGGGCACCACAGGAATACTTGCCATTTCCCAGAGAGATGTGGAATCTGCAGTGGGGAAAACACTCCACCGACCGCTGCCTTACAAAAATTCAAGGCAAAAAGAAGCAACAGTTGCCAAGTGCCCGAACTGCAAAGGGAAACCATCACGCATGGAAACAACCGCTGCCCAGAAAGGCTGAAGAGGATTCCTCAAAGAAACCCCTCCTTCTGCCCCTGTCACCAATCACACCACCCCCAACTTCACCCCAGCTCCTCCCCCCCACCTCCAATCCTTGGCAAATGCCCCCTCCTGCCCCCACTCACACCTAACCTCCCCAACCAAAAACCCACCACACTACACCAACCCAGCTCCTAACACACAGATCACACCTCCTACAGCTCCCACCCCCCACACCAACTCCATCCACCCCCATCACACAAACACTCACACTCCTACCATCCCCCCAAAACAACACTCACACTCCCATCAACCCCACACGCAAACACTCACACCAACACCTCCACCCCACGCAACACCCAAAACACACAATGCAGTCACACGTAACACTCAGACCACACACACACACCCACTCACCACACTAGGTCCCCGGGGACCCTAGACAAAAACTCCCACACCCCCATACCTAAAACAGCCTATCCAGACACCTTCCTCTGCCTCCTCTTCCAAACAGCAAAACCCTCTTCACAGTAAAACGAGCTCACCAACCTTCTCATTCAAGCCGTACAGGCAGCCGTCCGACTCCTCGATACCAGAGCCACCACCCAAGATGCCTACAATCAAGTCGTCGAAGTAGCCCACTCTGTTGTCGCCAACGCCCTCGTCTCCAGAAACCCACCAGCAGCCTCAACAACCCACCACTCCTACCACCTCCACCTCCTCAAAATCATCAAGATGTCTAATCTCGGGATCCTACACTGGAACGCCCAGGGTCTCAGACACAAGGTACAAACATCTTGAAGGCATAGCCAAGACTGACAACATTGATGTCATCATGGTTCAAGAAAACCCTGTGCACAGAGCAACACCCTCCAAAAAATCTCAGGATACAATGGATTCTACCAGCACTGGTCTCCAGGGGAGAACAGAGGCAGCGCCACCTTCATCAGGAAAAAACCTATTAGCAAAGGAAATAACCCGACCGGTCTGCTGTGGCGAAGATGTCGACGTCCTCGCTGTTAACATCCAGCTTCAAGGCAGCTGCATAGACCTGTACAACATTTACAGACCACGGAAAGGTAGCTTAGATCTGACTACCCTCTTCGGGCTAACCAGTCATCGTGACTTGGTAATAGGAGGCGACTTCAACGCGCACCACCCAAGATTCAGGTATGAGCGCCCCTGTGCTGCAGGCAGACACATCATGAGCCTGCTGAATGACCAAGAAGATGTCTCCCTGCTCAACGATCATGAGCCAACACACGACAGAGGTGGAATACTGGACCTCACCTTTGTCTCCAATTCCCTAAAGCAGGACGCCACATGGAGAGTTCATCCCCTGGTCACAAGCGACCACTATGGGATCCATCTCACACTGCCAATTCCTGAAATCTTCCAAATCCCTGCTCCTCCCCCTCGATGGAATTTCAAGAAGGCCGACTGGGGCCGATTCCAGGAGCACCTCAGCAATTGGTTTTCAGCCTACGTACCATCTGAAGACATCGACCAAGCAGAGGCCGAGCTAGTCAATGCCCTGCAAGCTGCAGCAAACTCCTCCATACCCCTCTGCAAACCACAACACACCACTCATCGGGACAGATGGTATTACTGTGACAGAGTTAAAGAACTCAACCACCGGCTCAACGTCATTCGGAAAATGCACAGGAAACGTCGCACTGAAGACTCCTACCGCACTCTCCAGGCAGTCAAACAACATGTCCATGAAGAGACTCGCAACATCAAGAGGAATAAATGGCTAGAGTGGTGTTCCAACCTAGATGCTCACACCTCTGTGGGCCAGATGTGGAGGAGCATCAACTCCTTTGCTAAAGGAAAACCTCCTAAAATCACCCCCCACAGGGATCCTAGCAGGGCAGCAGAAGAACTCGCCATCAAATTCGCGGATAGAGCAAGCTCTAACCAGCTCCCCATCACCACCAGAGCAACACTCCAGGACCTCACCACTGCAAGATGGGAAGAAATAGAAGAGGCTATCAACACTGAAGATGAAACAGATGCTCCATTCTCCCTGACTGAGCTACTAAGAGTAAGCAAAAGCTCTAAGAACACAGCCCCAGGTGCCGACAGAATAACATACACAATGATCCAAAAAATGGGGCCCCAAGGGGAGCTTGCTCTACTCTCTCTGATCAATTTGACATACACACGAAGAATCAGACCAGCCTCATGGAACAGAGCAGACATTCAGCCCATCCCAAAACCACAGGACCCTGACAACCCTCGCCCCATCTCCCTCCTAAGCTGCCTGAGCAAGACGGCAGAAAAGATGGTACTTAACAGAGTCCGCTGGAAATGCCCACCCTTCCCAGAAAACATGTTTGCCTACCAGCCTGGCTTAGGCACCTCAGAATGCATAGCCTCCATGCTATCATTTCTCAACAACAGCCGTGGTTACATCGTTTTTCTAGACCTAGAGAAGGCCTTTGAACTAGCCAATGTGCCGGCAATACTCTCTGCTCTCGTATCCAAGCAGATCAAAGGTAACCTTCTCTCGTGGATCAAGCAGAGTCTACAAAATCGTAGTGCACGAGTCAAAGTAGATGGGCACTACTCCACCTACAAAAACCACGAAAATGGGACCCCCCAAGGTGGAATCCTTAGCCCCTTCCTATTTAATTGTCTCATGGAAAAACTCATGCACATCGCACTACCGCATGGAGCCAAACTCTTCAACTATGCGGACGACTTTGCCCTTGTCACAATAGGACACAGAAACTCTAACAACACACAGCGCTGCCTCACCAAGATTCACCGAGCCTCCATCTCCCTTGGAGTAAGAATCAATGCCCGCAAAAACCAAGGCCCTTCCCATCCACCAGTGGAGACCAGACACTAATCTGGTCATAGGTAATGAACCTGTGGACTGGGTTACCAAACACCAATACCTGGGTGTAATCATCGACCAAGGACTAACCTTTGGACCAGAAATTCAATACTTGCGCGACAGGTGCAGCCAGCGACAAGCGATCCTTCGTCGGATGTCGGGCCTCTACGATGGTGCATCATTTAATGTCCTCAGAACCTTCTATGTACAAGCCATACGCAGCCTCATTGACTATGCTTGTCCCCACACTCTGGCTACTAAAAGACCAACAGTGGGGACAAAATAGAAGTAATTCAAAACAACGCCACACGTACCATGCTAGGAGCCCCCATGTGGGACCAAGAGAGAAAACCTCCAGATGGAATCGGGACTCATTCCACTCAAACTCAGAGCTCAGCAAAGACTGACCCTCCTTGTGGCCAAAACCACCACTGCCCAACATAAATGCCTAGCTGGCACAAATCTCCATCTAGCCCTCAATCGCCAGCCCAACCACCATCCTAGAACCTGGGCAGCCAAGGTCTGCGCTAGCCTGCAAGCACTGCCAGTCAGGGAGAGCATCCTAGCCAAGATACAAGGACACACCGCTTCCTGAATACAGATGCCCACCCCCATGGAATGACCAACCACTCGATATAAAGATCGAGCTCCCTGACAACCCCAAAAGCTTGGTAAACCCGCTTGTCCTTAAAAACATATATAAGGACAAAATACAGAGCTGGAGCAGGCCAAACTCTCAAGTCTACTACACTGACGGTTCAGTAAACCAAGATACTGGAGCCTCAGCCGCCGCCTTCATCACTGGAAACCACGTCCTATCCTGGAGACTGTCAAACTCCTGCTCATCGCTCCAGACGGAGCTTGTGGCCATAGCCAACGCCCTTGACTGCTTCATCCAGCAAGAAGCTGACCATGCCCTTATTCTCTCTGATTCTAAAGGCGCCTTACAGGCCATCAAGAAGCCACTCCTCAGAGACAATATTCGCATCATCACGACCATCCTCAGCCACTACCACAGGATAACCAGCCTTGGAAAAGCCATCACTCTTGCCTGGATTCCCAGCCACGTCGGCATCAAGGGAAATGAGGAAGCCGATCAAGCCGCCAAACAAGCCACTCTCAGAGCAGAAATCCAGATATCTCTGTCTCCTGGGATGCAACAGATTAAAAATAAAGCCACCAAGTCACTCCTTAACACCTTAATAACTAAACACAACCTGTGCACAGACATTGGCTCCCCCTCCACCTGGTGGTACAAAGCCACCACTGATCTTCGGTGTATCACCCTGCCGAAGAGCCTTCGACGAAGCACTGAGGTCAATGTGTACCGTCTGAGACTCGGGTACAAGTGCACCTGGCAAATAGTAGAGAATATCATCAAGGAATGCACCTTTTGCCAGGTAGCCTCACCACATCCACTGCTACACTACATCCTGGAATGTGATTCTTTTTCAGAGATTCAACGGAAAACTGGTGCCCCCGCAACATCTAGCGAAGACCCAAATGCCCTTCAGGTTGCTAGCTCCATCATCAGACTAGCAACAAATAACCACATGAACAGTCTATCAAATATTATCAGACAATACCCTCCACCAAGATAGCCATGCAATAACTCTTTCTCTCTCCCCCAAAACAGGAATTCATTTATGTTGTTTGATGTAAACTAATAATTCACAACTGAATATTTATGCTCTCCGTTATCTTTACAGTTTGGCACAATCTCACCTGCGGGCCAATTAGGAAAGTCCGATCATCACCAATAAGAATTCACCCCACCTCCTCACCAACAGGAAAGCCCATTCGCCAGCAAGAGCGAATACCACGTACACCCCGAAGAAAATCTCACCCCACCTGCGGGCCACAAGTGGAAGGTCCGCTCACCCTCAAGGGTGAACATCCAACAAAAAAAAAAAAAAGGGAATACGTTCGGGCTATTCTTTGAGGTTGTGCCAGCCACCACGGAGCACAAATATTCAAAATATTTCTTTCTGAATATCAGACTGCATAAGCAAATAAAACAATATATGGCATATTTCAGACATAGTAATTAATACATTCTACTAGATCAAATCAATTTTGTTTCTTACCAGCCGCTACAGCCAAGAAAGATGCTAAAATAAAGGTCAAAATTTTCATTTTTGTATGAATTTCCGTCACCGGGTAATAAATCTTGCAACTTAACCCCGTCACTGTTTGACCGACTCTGACAACTCTGTTGACATTTCACTAAATATACTGAGAATCAAGTAAGTAAAACTTATACTTTGAAAATAAATCAAATACAATAGTGTCCTAGTAATAAAACATATAATATGTCGATAGGCTTGAAAAATAACTCAAAATAAATTTGAAATCAGGAAAATATTAATTAAAGGAATTACATGTTATAATATTGCAATCATATTTTACGGATATATTAGAGAATAATACATACAGATAATAATGGTTAATTGTGATAATATTTTTAGTAACAAATAAATTAATATATATTAAAATAAATATTTATACGATATATTGATAAATGAAAGTAAGGAGTAAAATAATATTGGATCATTATGAAGTACACGTGTGGGTGATTGGTCGATGGTGACTGCCATGATGCCATAGAAATGTATAAAATAGATTCGAGAAACTGATGAATTACTATAAATATCGCTATTTTATATTTATGTCTAAACAGAAAAATTCCTAGCATTTGAAAATTTAAATACTTCCATTGGTGAATATAATACTAATTACTCAGCATATAATCCTAAATTATCCTGAAAAAGTCTAATTAATACTGTTAGATTTCCATCTGCTGCCATTTTGAATTTCTTAGTGAAAAATTTATATTTTCACTGCTATATAAATGTTGTGTAGTCGCCGTGGCTCAACCGGTAGCGTCCGCGACTCTGAGGCGTCAGGTCGAGGGTTCGCGCCCCGTCACGGTCTGAGGTTAGCAAGGGCATGCACTCAGGGTAACGATTACATCTGCCAAAACAAGTCCTTCGCAAGAAGGCAACCGTCCTAGCCCTTGGTTGAAAAGGGAGTCCGTGACGTAAAACCGGAACTGCTATATAAATGTTGAATTTAATTCGGTAACTGTGTATATAATTAGATTACTTTAGTCATGACTATGTATACTCGTGATATATTAATTTTTCTTATGTTACATCGCTTCCCTTGGGGACCGCGTTAGGTCAGTGGTAGAGTGTGCAATTCGTGAGACAAGTATTTCAGCTAAAATATATATATATATATATATTTTTTACTCTCATCTAATGTATTAAATGTTTCAAAATAACTCTCATCTTCGCATTATCATTGCTAAAATGTATTTGATATGTCAATACCGTGAACATATACTTTTGAAAATCTATCTTTCTACCTTGGCTGTTTCCCCCCTTTCATTGGGGGGTAGACGACATTAAAAAAAAAAGAAAACAATAAGGGGATTACCTTGCTCTATGAGCAATGACGAGGGAGCTAGCGACTGTTCAGATGGCATTGCTGGAGTGCCACAGACCATCCTCCCGGCTCTTCCACAACCTGTGTCGCTTCACAACTGCCAACTCCCCTACTGCCCCTACCACAGGGCTACTTCTGTAAGATGCAGCCCAGTGATAACAGCAGATGCCCTTCAGAGCTGCGTCACAATCGCTCGCCACTCATTCCTATTCCTAGCACGCTCACTTGCTTCCCTCACATCCATCCTCCTATCATTCAGGGCTCTCCTTACTCCATCCATCCACCCAAACCTAAGCCTCACTCTAGCATATCTCCCATCAACTCTCGCATTCATCACCTTTTTCAGCAGTCTTTCATCTTCCATCCTCTCCACATGCCCAAACCATCTCAGAACATGCATATCTACTCTGGCTGCAATTTCTCTCCTCACACCCCTTCTTGCTCTCATTATAATAATTACTACTTATTTATTTTAAATTGAAAATATGAAATCACATTGGATTATAACAGTTCTCCAAATTTTTTTTGAAAAATTTTATAAAGGCCTAAAAATGCACTTTAAACACATGATATAAATGAACTTGACGTCTTAAATGTAAACAAAGGGCGATGGCGACGTTATATCTAGGACTGCGCTTGAAATCCAATAAATTGGAAAGAGTTACTTTAAATAATGTCAATTTAAGTGATAAAGTGGAGACCATTAGACAACAAGCAGCTCTGAAGAGTAAAACTACATCGGAAAAAATAAGTAAGTCCTATAATGACTTGGCTAAAAATGGGCAAAGCTCGTCTAAAGAATTTTGGGTAGGGAAGGAGAGCTGGACTTAAATACACCATCTTCATATTAAAATATCATAAAACATGTAATGAATTGGTATTTTATATATGGGCCTTAGGGAGAGTGACAAATATAACTGCCAAATTTCTTTGTATTTAAAAGGGACAAAACCTGCTGTCTAACAAAATATAATGTTGAAAAGATTTCCATTACCATTATTATTTTTATTATTATTGGAAGTAATATTTGTAGTTAACCCAGCTGGTGGGGAAGAAAGATTGTTTTTCATAGTCTCTGCTTGTTAATATAGCTGAATAAAAGAAATAGGGACGAGAAAGTTTAGCGATATACTCCTTCCAAATATATTTTACTTTATTGTAAAAGTTGTTGCCGATCTCCTTGAATGGGATATGGCGTGATATTGAAATACTGGTAAATTGTCAGGAGAGGATTATTCTCTTACAATAACAAAACAGCATTTTTCTGATAGTTTTCTATGTGAAATAAACGATTCTGAACTCCATCTCTGGCGCAAAACATTCGATATAGACATTCCATGCCCCCCCTTCCCCTAACAATTATAGGGGACGCATTGGGAATCGGGGTTTTGGGTGGGGGGAAAAGCAAAAACGGGTAATATGTAGCAGAAATGAAGTACAAATACCTTTATTCCACAAAGGAAACTTTTTTTCTATTATGAGTGTGACACCGGGACAGGCAAACACTACCCTAACCAATAAAGGCCCAGGCATGAGAAAATACCAAGACGAAGGAAAAGAAAAAGGTTAAGGACAAGGCAGAGATGAGGTAATAACACACAAAGGAAAACAACAGACTGGAAAAGCAGTCAAAGTACAGAGGACCCAGATATATGGAGGATTAGGCCCTGAGATGACGATAGATCCACTTTTTGAAGGATGATAGGTCATAAGAATTAGGAAAGACCGAAGGAGGGAGAGAGTTCGAGAGTCTGGAGGTAGATGGGAAGAAGCAGTCGCTGCACCGACCAATCTGCAAGCTACAAGTCTCCACCCAGTACCTGTGAGATAAGGCTGCTTGGCGAGTGTTACGCGGCCTCGGCAGTGGAGGAGGAATGCAACTCGCCAACTCATCAGAACAGCGATGGAAGTAGTAGCGATAAAAAAGAGAAAGGGAAGATACCTTACGGCGAATAGGGAGAGAATCAAGATTAGAAGTAAGAGAAGGATCATTAATGAGTCTGACAGCCTTAGACTCAACCCTATCAAGGAGATAAGTATAAGCAGAAGCACCCCAGATGTGTGAGTAGTATTTTAAGCAGGGACGGATAAGACCTTTATAAATTTTAAGTAGCTGTAAAGAGGAAAAGTAATGACGGAAACGAAACAAAACCCCCAATTTTTTGGATGAAGATTTAGAAATTTGGATTGCGATTCTTCCAAGAGGCTATATGGATTCCTAATATGTTGATAGAATTAAGAGGGTAAATTTTGTTAGTGTCGAAGACAATAAGGTTATCAGGAGGAGAAGAAGATAAAGAGATAGCCAGAAACTTTGTCTTGGAGGCATTGAATTTAACTTAATTTTGAGTGCCCCACTCAGATACCCTCTGCAAATCGGAGTTGAGAGTAGAAGAAAGAGTGATACGAGACTGATTACGAGTAGCCGATGAAGGTTGTGAAGAAAAGGCAGAGGAAGAGTGAAGGGTAGAATCATCAGCAAAGGCATGAAGAAGAGAGGAAGATGGGGATTGTAGAAGATCATTGATGAAGAGAAGGAACAGAGTAGGTGAAAGAACAGAGCCCTTTGGAACACCACTGGTAACAGAGAAAGGGCTAGATGTCTCACCATCAACAACTACAGATATAAAACGGTGAGAAAGAAAACTGGAAATCAGAAAACAGAAAGAAGGGGTAAAGCCATTTGCAGGGAGTTTGGCCAACAGAGCCTTGTGCCAGACTCTGTCAAAAGCCTTAGAGATATCAATGGCGACGACAAAGGATTCCCCAAAGTTCCTCAGAGAAGATGACCATACATGAGTAAGATAGGACAGGAGGTCACCAGTAGATAAGCGAGTTAGATTCAAGGCATTTCAGGAAGTGAGCATTGAGCAAAGTTTCTAAAACTTTAGCAATAGAGGAGGTAGGGCAATAGGTCGGTAGTTTGAAGGAATAGAGCGATCACCCTTTTTAGGAACAGGCTGAACTAGAGCATGCTTCCAAGATGAAGGATAGATACTGGTTGACAGAATGAGGTGAAAATGATGGCAAAGCACGGGAGCCAGTTCATCTGCAAACTCCTTAAGGAACCTTGAAGGGATACCATCGGGACCAGATGCCCTGTTCGTCTTTAGCGAGCGAAGAACCTTATGAACTTTGCGTAAAGAAAGGATAAGGGAGGGCATAGGGTTAGAGAGGGGTAAAGATTGAGGAACAGGTGTGCTGGAATCGTTGATAGAAGAGTTGGCAGAAAAATGAGAGCCAAAGAGAGTGGCTTTGTCAGTGGGAGAGCAAGCTATAGAACCATCAGAACTAATGAGATGGGGAAAGCTTGAGTTACAGAAGTGTTTGGAGAGGTTTTTGGCTAATGATGAGAAGCATTTGTCAGTGGGAGAGGAGTTAAGGTCATCAACTTTCCTTTTTATAAAGGAAGCCTTAGACCTTCGAATCAGAGCAGTACAGCGATTCCTAGCAACAACAATAAAAGTAGAGCGAGATGAATCAGAAGGAAAGTCTTGGTAAGATCGCTGTGCTCGATTCCTGGCCTGGATAGCCATGGAGAAGGCATGGTCAAACCAAGGTTTAGGGGGAGGGAAAGTTTTTGTAGAAGAGGGGATGTACGCCTCCATTCCCGAGGTCATGATCTCGGCGACTTTTAGAGCTACCTGATCAGGGTTGCGGGACCAAAAGCAGTAGTCATTCCATGGAGAGTCAGAGAGGAAGTTACGCAAATGATCATGTCGGGTACGCTCAAAGTGCCAAAGAGGGCGCTGATTAGGAGGGATTGGTGGAGGAGGAGCGAAGTTGGAAGAGATTGAGATCAGAGAGTGGTCACACTTTTGGTGCATTCTAACCTAACCTATCTTAGGGGAACGCGTCTGGCCTAATGTGGAGCTTTGCTCCCGGACCCCCTTAGCGTTATTTTTTCCCTAACTGGGGGGCCATTCACCCCGTACCTCCCTTAGAGGTACGTATCCAATATACGGTTAAAATGTACAGTCACCTTAATCCCAAACTTTATGTAACCAGTAATTGACAAAAAGAAGAAGTTTCCAAGGTTGTAACTGAGAATACTCCTGAGGCTGCCCATATAATCACTAACTTTATAACCACACCTCTTAGGTTTTTTCTTCTTGGGAACCAGCAGAGAATTAGAGAAATACCACAAATGCTTACCCTTAGTGAATAATAATTTAGAATTACACTGCGGGCAGTTCAAAGATAAAAAATTTGATTGCTTGCCCGTCTTTGCCGTAATAATCCCCATGAAATTTAGCAATAATGGAAAAATAATCGTTCGTAACGACAGGCGGTTCAAAGACGAATCAGTTCGGCCATTATACATATATGAGTTGAAAGAAAAATGAAGAAAGAGCGTTCGTGATTGGCCTAAAAGGACCAATGAAAATAAAGCTTACAAGTAACTAGCCCGTAATGCATCCCCAAAAAAACAAAAGACAAGAAAAAACGCACCAAAAGTCAACTAATTCATTAGAAAAAAAACAAAATCGGTTCAGGAGCTAATATGTGTTACAGTGTTCAAGACTCCAAGACTTTGTAAACAAACCAAAAGTGGCTTATTTGTTTAAAATTCGTCCCTTCATTATTAAGAGGCTGCACCGGGTAAATATTGGGTTCATTATTATTGTCTTAGTGAGTTCTATAATTGTATTTATATATTAAAGCCATATTCCATTAAACCCTCTTCTAAATTAATACCAAAAATCTATTATTGTAATTATAATTATTAATAATTAATATTGGGGTCCGTGGTAGCACAGTGGTTGGAGTGCATGACTTAGGACGTGACAAACCCATGTTCAACTCCTCCGCATGGCATTAGGAAGGGTGCTCAGCCTTAATTCCACAGTTCCAACATATGCCCATCTCTATTCAAATGGGAATTAGTATTGTCACAATAATGCAAACAAAAAATACTACTATTATCATTATCTGTATGTATATCTATGATTTATATTTCAGTGCTAATTCATTGTGGTGTAGAACTGAATGGGTCAGAAACCCTCGAAGACGCTGGCATTAGTTCTGGTGCCATGATTCATTGCTTACCAAAACGAGGTAGAGTATTTTTACTCTTCTTAGCTGTTCATATTGATGAAGCTTCATGTTGTATATTTCTATAGAAATATTTTTCCACTGAGAGAAGTTATTAGTCTGCTCTTCTTTGGAGTAAGACGGAGATAAATGTAACACAGGCTGTACACCACATGCCAGGGGTCACATTCCTAAGGTATATGATGAGGTATTCTGTTTCGAAAGACGAAGTATAATCATATTAGAATATATAGTTGGAGCATTAGTAGTAATTGTAGTAATAAGTTTCCTGGGTTATTGAGGGAAAGAGAACATCTATGTCTTAGTTACTGTAAGGGTGAAATTGTCAGTTGAAGAATGTTCAGACGATTGGAACTTCCATTTTTCTTAAATTTAATTTTCTCCTAGGCAGTAAAAGGAATAGTTGAGGTACAGTCAGTCTGCTTAAATATTAGGTTTATGCTATTACCACCCTGCCTGTCATAAAATCCACCTAATTGGGGGTGAATGAGGGAACTGGGAACCTCTTACTCTGTATATTCTTCTCATAAAGTCAAGTATTTAGCTTTGACTCAGCCAGTCCCCTTATAAAGGGGATTACAGCTTTATATATATATATATATATATATATATATATATATATATATATATATATATATATATATATATATATATATATATATATATATATATATATATATATATATATATTATTTTTTTTTTTTTTCAATGGGAGACAGTATCATGTTATAAAGTTGCTGTAATTGAAGATTTTATTGTATTTACTGATTATTCAACATTAGCAATATATTTCCACTCTTCAGAAGAGTCACCACCCACAGCATCTCCTCTTAGTATACCAGAAGTGCAAACTCTTCTTGTTTCATTGAGGAATATTGCAGCCAGTTCCAACTTTCTGTCTTTGATTCAGGTATAGTAATGGTATTTATTTCTTCACTTTTTGTGTATTTCCTCAAAGCTTGTCAGTGTATAGCCAACATTACCAGAAGTCAAGGGAACTTGACTAAACACAGTATATTTGTTATAGTTAATATAAAAATTTAAAATACTGTATTATATCTATCAAAAATACTTCATTATATACTCTTACAACCTTTGGCTTGGTCATTACAGATAAAAGTAATGTTTTTTTGTTTGTGAGATGAAACTGCTTATGGTATATTGTTTTTTCCATGAGTACGCTAGCAATACACTTGTGCAAACCTAACCAGCAGCACTTATCAGCTTTGTGTACAGGAGTCTTAGTTTAATTAAAAAAAAAATTCTGACTTGCACATTTTCCACTTAGTTACTGCATCCCTCACATGCAACCTTACAATTATTGCAAATAATTTACAATCTTTTGCCTCTCCTCAGAAACTTCGCACTCCAGACGTGGTCGAAAAGATTCTGTCATCTTGTCCAATTGCCCGCAGTGACCCGAGTGCTCTGGCCATGCTGCAGGACCCTGAACTATTTATGGGCTTAACGGACCCTAATCATCTTAATAAGTACGTCTTACAATGGTCATAACTGGTACTTTTTGCATACAACTTCTTTTTGTTGTTGTTTACCAGTTTTTGTGGCGCATT
This sequence comes from Halocaridina rubra, assembly GCA_037179515.1. Taxonomy (NCBI): domain Eukaryota; kingdom Metazoa; phylum Arthropoda; class Malacostraca; order Decapoda; family Atyidae; genus Halocaridina; species Halocaridina rubra. The sequence goes on from JAXCGZ010000238.1 coordinate 14,339, forward strand.
GATCTTCATTAAGGGGGATGGACACAAACAGGTTGGATCTGGGAAATTAAGTCGAGATACCTTCTTAACACTGAGGTGGGCTCTAATATGGGGTTGTCGCTTCCTGAGTCGAGTGCTCTAACCACTGAGTGACTTTGTTTTTGTTAAAAATGTTATTAGTTAACACTGTAGTCTGAAGGAGACTATGAATTAGTTGACCTTAAATTTCATGGCATATATCCTTGTTTTTAATATATTAGAGTACTCTCCATTTATTTGATGTTATTTATTTTTCACAGTTGACCTTGTACTAATGGCCGTCCACTCTTTTTATCAAAATATCCAGTTACAAATGATGACATGTAGCTTATCATTTTGAATATTTATTCATAATTATCTACTAATTAGTCATCTTTTCATTGTATAGTATTTGTAAATTGGACATACACCAGTAATAAAAGTCCAGTTATATTAATTTACTAACTGCCACTTTTCCTCTGTATTATAATTAGCAAATTCCATCCTATACATTGCTTTGCTTAGGAGCATATAATATTGTTTATCACTAATTTGTCATTCCCAGCCTAAATTATACCAATAATCTTTCCTTTGTCTTATATTGCAGGATACTCGACGACAACCCAGCCGTAGGAAGGGTGGCTCAGTACGTAACTTCACTAATTGTAAACGAAATTACTACCTCTCCCCGGAGATCCCATCATGTCTCATATTCCCTCGATGCCCTTTCTGACGACGAAGAAATGGAAGCAGATCAGGTGAGTTGGAATTAACAGTTGGTCGTATTATTTATGTAAATTTTATTTAAGTAAAACCTCTTTTTGTTTTTTTTAAAGAAAAAAGTTTCTTACCAGACATTGGGATAGCATGGTTGTGCTCATAGTCTGTCTGTAATTGGTATACTTAAACAAGTAGATTACAACATCTTTCATAAGTTTGATCTACTGATGTTTCTAGAAGATGGCAAGGTGTGCTTAATATATTGTGATTTTGGTTGCAGTCTGGAGACTCTGCTGGTGGCAGCAGAGCCAGTGATTCGTCCTTCCAGCCAATAACACCAGCCCAGCTTGCTGCTGCTCTAGCTAGTGCTACAGGTCAGAATTTCAGACTTTATTTTTAGGTTCCTATTCATTAAGTTTCTGTGTGTTGGACCCCACTGCAGGGCGTTAAGAAGGGCATCAAGCCGTAATACCTCAGCTCCAAACTGTTTGTGTCCACCCCCATTTGAAAGGGGATAAATAGGAATACCTAGAGCAGCAAACATGCAAAACTTTTATTTATAAATTTTTTTATTATCAGATAATTTTCTTGGGTTTGCATTTAATTATTGAACATGCTAGATATTACTTTTGTGTGTGTTTTATTTTTATTGATCTGGTCACCAAGTTTCATACTATTTTAGATTGTTTTTTTGTCTTTAATTTTTTTTATCTTTACCTATTTCACATTTGTACAATTGTGACTATTTGGACCAGGGTATCGCATTGGTTAGAATGCTCAATTTTGGAACTTATATACACTTAACCGAGCCAACTGCGGGGCATTAGAAGGGGGATCTAGCCTAAATTCCCCAGGTCCAAACTGTGTCCACCCCCATTTGAATTGGGATTAATTGTGAAGCATAAAACAGCAAACAAACAATCAAACTATTGCTCCTCTGTAATCATTATGCAAATTTTGTTACTATAATGCCCTTGCTTTCCAACATTATAATCTTTTATTAGCTAAAAGTTGGTTAGAAATCGATATGGTACAATGCAATTTTTAGCCGCTTTGTGTCATATTTAATCCCCACTGGAGTAGGGTTGGGCAGAGACTGCTTGGAGCTTGGGAATTAAGGCCGAAATGCCCTTCCTAATGCTCAAGTCTCCCTCTTAAGTAGTATAGAAATTCCATTTCTTTTTAATGAATATTTTAACTCCATTGCCTCTGAGAGTGCCAAGGTTAGGTTAGACGGTTTGAATTGGTTTGGTTGTGGTAGCTTAGGTTAGGTTCAAGACTACACATGCAAATATATACTGAAAATGTCTTTAAGTATATCAGTCTTTTGAACTGAATCTCAGTGTCCTGATTCCTTAAAGTATTCACTGAAAAGGTTTGTTCTGTGTATAGTAACAGAGTTGATGTACCTTTGTATAATTTAATGATTTATACATCCCTTCCATTTCAATTCGGAAGTGTCTTAAAGATATTTCATTTCGTAACACTGCTTATTTAACTTCGTAGTTTGAAATAGTTAAGTAAAATAAATGTAAAGACATTCATGCATATTTTACATATATTTCTTTTGCTTTGATAATGTAGCCATAAACTTTATATTTTTTTCCGTCAATAAAATTAATAAAATAAACGATTAAACATTTTTATTTTATAAAAATATTAATTACCTTTGTAATCAAATAGAATTTTACTTTTAAGTTTAGATTTTACTTAGTTCTAAAATTTGGTAAAAATATAAAAGTTAATGTAAGAATTCTAGCTATATCTCTAACATTGGAGAATTGAATCTGAAACCTATGTCAAAGCACAAATGAGGTCAAGATTCTTGTTCTAGAGGTCCTTGGTTTGATTCCCCAATGTAGGAAGTAAAAAAAAAAAATTTATGGCGTGTAAGTAGAGAATTTAGATGATCTTTGTGTAGTAATTATAAGCTTTGCATTTTATTTTTATAAATTTTCATATACTTTACATACAAAAGCCTAATCCCCCTTATAAGGGGGTGGCTGAGTCAAAGCAAAAACCTCGCCTCTTTGTGGTAAGAGAATACGACGGAGGGGATTACCAGTCTCCTCACTTTGTTTCATTTAGTCGACTTTACAGCTTGCAGGGGAACATGGATGAGTCACTCTTGCCCACCTCAAAGAGTCAAGATTTTTGCTCTATAGTACAAGATTTTGTTTATTTTCTCATTATCATGTATTTTCTTAGGTAGAACTAGTAATTAACTTCTCATTTTATATTAACAATTACTTTTTTTACTTCTATATTTCCTTTTTGTGTAGGATAATTAGTATTTAAGTGCTTCATTACTTTATGCCTTACCTTTCATCCGCTCATTGTCTGTATATTAAAATCCTAGAATATAACCAATACCTGTATGACCTGTGAAATAGGTAGTAACGGAGGGTACACCGGCAGTAGTAACAGATACCCCAGCAGTGCCCCCAGGAGCATCCCTACCACCCCCTCAGCTGTCACCACCACACCTTTTAATACACCCGCACCTTCCTCTGGTTCTCTAGCTGGCCCTGGACCCATCACGCACGAAATGTTCAGCACGGCTCTGCAGAACGCTTTAGCTGCCTCTGCAACTAGGGTAAGTCAGGAAAATTAGTTGTTTATTGGATTTAATACCTAATGGTTGGGGAGACTGAATTCCACACCTGTATTTTCTTTATGTCATTACTCCCTAAGCTACCTCATCGAAAAGCACTGATCCCTAAGGTAGGCCACAGCTGATCTCGGACTTTAATACAAAGCTCTCAGGGAGTATATGTTGTATTGTTGGCATATGTGGGTGTGAGCGGTGCAGTCTTCCATTATGTGTTTCATTGTATAAGGTAATGTGTCATATCCTGGACGAGTATCATTGATGGAGTTGTCCAGCTTCTTTTTTAATAGCTCAGAAGGGCTGGGTGGTGTCCACAGTGCAGCGAGAATGGTCTGAAAGATATAGGGGAGTTGGTGCAGTGGCAGCCCCTCCCTCACTGATATTTTCTTTTTGTGACTTAGCTGACCGATAAGGTGAGAATGGGCAGGGTATGTTGGAGCCTCACTTCTGTTCTACAGATGCGGGCACTATATGTGTTCAGCTCGATACGACTTCTCGTAGGCATATCCTGAACTTAACTTTTATTTTCAAACCATGTACAGTATAGTTAAAAAAAATGAAACTCCTGTATGAGTTATTGTTTGTGGTAATACACAAATTTCATATATTGGTTTCCTTTTATATGATCCTTGGGGCAATGGTAGCTAAGTGATAGTGTGTGAGTCAGGAAGTTACTAATGCGGGTTTGATCAACCATGGGGCGTTAGGAGGTATCCAGCCTTCATACCCCAGCTCCATGTCTGTGTCCACCCAATTTCGAATGGGGACTAAATGTGGCACATATAATGGTGAACAGTTTCCTCTTTATTATTTTCAGTTTATGTGCTACAGATAGCACAACACAAATCTAAGCACCTCTAGATCTGTTTGTTTTCTGTACATGCTTTGCATGAGTGTTTGAACTGCCTTTATGTTTCTTACTAATATGTCGTCATTTTTAGGGGAATGCAGTAGTGCATTGGATAGAATACTCGAGTCATGAGGTGGCACTCATGTTTGAGCCCACCACAGGACGTTTGGAAGGGCAGCCAGCCTTAATTTCCCAGCTCCAATCAGTCTGTGTCCACCCCCATAATATGGATTAATAGTGACAAATAAAATGGCAAACAACATTAATATAGCATTATTTTTCAGGCCTCAGGTCCCTCTTCCTCCTCTTCATCTTCATCGGGTCCTCCGTCTGCGAGCATTCAGATCCCAAATATGGACGAGTCGTTGCAGCTTATGAGAGAAATGGGTATTCCAGATGAAGACCTCAGCCGTCAAGCTCTTCAGGCAACGAACGGTGATGTTCAGGCAGCTGTGAATCTAATTTTTGCCCAATGGATGGCAGATGACTAATAATTATATGATGACTAATAATTATTTGAAAGTAGAGTTCCATATTCACATTACGACTAAATGTTATTTGGAATTGGAGTTCCGTGAACGCACATTATGACTTATTATTGTTTGAAATTAAGAGCTCCATGGACACACATGATGACAAAATATTGTTTGAAATTCGTTCTGTGTACATGCATTACAACTAATATTGTTTAGAATTAGTTGTGTATGAACATTATGACAAAATATTGTTTGCAATACTAGTTCCATGTACATATCTTATAACTAAGTATTGTTTGGAATTACAGTTCCATGTACAAAAATTATGACTGAGTATTGTTTGAAATTAGATTTTCCTGTACACACATTACAACTAAATATTGTTTGGATTAGAGTTGTGCGTACACACACATTACGACTATATATTGTTTGGAATTAGAGGTCTGTGTACAGACATTACAACTAAACATTGTTTGGAATTAGAGTTCCTTGTATTGATAGCATTTTGAAGACTAATTCAAGAGTTCCTTCAGTATACTGTAGTAGGTTAGACAACCGTATGATATACTTTATGCGGATAAGTCATTCAAATCTAATAATTATAGTTTAAAATGGTATTTAAAAACTATTTTAATATTTTTAAGGGAGATAGAGGTATATTATATCCTTATATTCATTGGCTGATTCATCAGAGCAGTTCTGTGAATGGCAAAGTTATCAACCCACCTGAATATGACATTGGTTGTCAATCCCAGATTGAATGGGTATGGGCATAGATAGGTTGGAGCTGGAGAATTATGGCTGAGACACCCAGCTGTGGGAGCTAACTTGGGTTTTTCACTTCTGAAGTCGTGTGTTTTAAGCATTTAGCTACTGCAGTCCCCAGTCATTACATCGACTTGTAATAATTTTGATAGGTTCAGGTATTCCTTTTCAGTTATTAGGATATGGGACGTCTTCCTAATTTACCTTTTTCTGTTTTGTCTTCCTTCTTTAGGATGAATTAATATCTTCATCCCTAAGCTCCAACCTGTCTATATCCATCCTCATTTTAAGAACTATTTGTGACACATTAGACTGTGTATTTTAGCATATTATTATGAAAAAGTACCTAGAAACAAAGGGCTTGAATTTTTATGTGCTCTTCCCATCCTAAAGATGTCTCCTCTTCTCCTCCTCATAATAGAGATGTTTCCTCTTCTTCTCATACTAGAGATGTCTCTCTCTATGTGATTTATGTCTCCTGACATGTGTTTAACCCCTCATTACGGCTACAGTGCTTGCAAATGGACATTCCGCATATCTCAGGCTATAAATGGTTAATTCTATGCATACCATATTATTTTGTCATGCATTACTGGTGTGGATGGGCCTTGTTATGCTTCCATTGGATATTTGAGATATCTCAAAAGCTGCTTTGAAGGAAAAGTCATGAATGGGATATGATAGCCGAGTCAGAGCACGCATCCATCTGCAGCCAATATTCTTTGATCACTCCTCCTAGATCCTTCTTTCTTAACCTGGTATGTTATTCAAAGATAACTGCAAAACTATATCTATGTACAATTTAATCAGATTTTATACTACATTAATTAATTATTCAGCTTCTTCCAATATTTTAACCACTTATAATGAAGAGATTGGTGTACAGATGTTGCTTATACTCTCCTATATTAAAATCCTGATGCTTGACAATAATAGATCTGATAAAATACTGTATATATTTTAACATCAGTGTACCATTATCTTGATATTTTCCTCATAAATATAAATAAAATTTAAAAAGTTTATTTTTAAAAACGTCTATAGATCTTGCCATGTAAGAAGGGCCTGAATACTAATATGACGGGCGAAAGAGGCGACCCCGTATAGACAGGATAACAAAGCTAACAAAGAAGAAGTAGTCTACAGAAATTGGAAAACCTGTTTTTGTTGTCTCATGACTAAACGCTTGTTTTACTAAGCATATGTTGTTGAGACTCCAAGCTAACTGGTAAACAAATTTGTGTGTTTTAATGTCTAATCAAGGCATGCATGATTAGATATATATACAGTCCCCATTGCAGACTACCCCTACAGTGGAGGTCATCTAGTGCATAGAATGGTTATAAGAAACAAGAACACAAACCATAATGCATCATTCATCAGTTTTATCATTTCAAATACTGTTACATCAATGGTAGACATTCTTAAGTCTGCATGTCAAAATACACTTAATACAGATCTCAAAAACATTGTTTTAATATCCCGACTAAGAAGAAAATGTACCTCACTCGTAATTCCTTTGGGTCATATAAGCCAACCACAGTACTAGGGATTGGGAAGGGATGGGATAATTGTCCAAACCTTCTGAAACTTGCTGCTTGCGATGGGATAATTACTGGAAGTGGTGAGGACTTTCTCTCTCCCTCTTTAAGGCACCCTGATGGTTCCAAGGGGAATACTGCATCATTAAAAAAAAAAAAAAAAAAGGGATTTAATATGGTCAAGAGATTGATACATTTATATGTAATTCTACAGAAAAAAAAATACAGTAGAATTGAAGTGTACCCCCCAATGTCCAGCTTGGACGGCCCACAGGGTAAGCCAACAAGGACTTGTTCTTCATCAATGGATGAAGTCTACTGTTGCAATACAAACAAAAAATGTCTGCTCTTAAGTATGTGCAAATCTGGAAAATTAATCTAGTTATATAAGAAAAAATTATTTTTAATATGGTGCCATAATCAATGGGTCAGAGGAATGCCAAAAATGAACGAGTAAACCAGGAGGGGTTAATCAGTAGCCTTGCATTACAGAAATAAAACTTCAAGGAGGGAATCACTAGCCCTTTGTTCCCTTATCTCTCTTAGTGAGCTCTTACGACATGTGAGGAATTTGTGTTCAGAATAATTTCTCACCACCTGAGATAATTCTCTTCATGAAGTATACATATAAAAGAAAAAATATTCTCACTCAAAATAACCATAATTCAACCACACCACAAAATAACATTTCATACCATTGTGATCATTAGTTTGTGAAATTTCTAAGAAATATAGTACAGTATAGCAATTTCAATATATAAATAGAGAAGGAACCCATGATGATTTGAACTAAATGTGGAAAATGAGTATTTCCAACCAAATGGGCGTAGACACATGTTGGGCAATCAAAGCTGGAGGTCCTTCATAATGCTCCTTGTAGGAACAAGCCTGTACTCAGTCACTTCTCGAACCGGACACCCTACCAATTAGCTACCGCATCCTTTGCTCATACATGGAGAACATACAGTATTTCTAGTATATGTAACCTCTGTAGTTCATTGAAGGCGAGTGAAAACTCACTTAAATATTTATATATATACTGCATATAACATGCAAACAGGAGGGAGCAGCGGTAGTTCGGTGCCAGAGTGTGTGAGTCTGGAAACAACTTACGCGAATTTGATCACAATGCAGGGTGTTAGGAAGGGTATACAGCCTTAATCTCCCCGCTTCATGTCCATGGCCACCCTTTTCCCTTTGAAGGAAATTGATTTTTGTGTTGTATGGATAAATGAGGTAAAGTGAAACTCCACTACCAGTGACTACAACAGTTCATTGCTATGACTTCAATAGTGATTCATATCATGATGGTATCCTTTGCTTTAGTTATTAAGCTTAAAATAATATCTATCCAGTATACATATTTCACTACAATTAAAAAAGGATAATTCAGTCCAATTAAATAAATTTTACAAAGTAAATACACGGATAATAGTTCTTGTCCTAATGAGAAAAGTCGAAGTTCCCCCAAGGATACCATAATAGCAATACTTATAATTTTCAAATTGCAAGTTTTTAGAAGACAATCTATATTCTTAAAATATCTCTGTGTTCCAAGCTATAAAAATAGTTACCGGTATTATATAATATAAAATCTTTATGAAAGTACGAGTTAATTGGTTATGAAATGTGCAATGTTATAATTCATGAACAATACTTTTGCGATTAGTGTCACGATGTATGAATTATGCAATTCTTACAGTATATGCCAGTGCTATTATTAATATAATTACAGTATTAAGAAATTCGAGTCTCTTACAAAATTACATTACGTATATTAATGATAATACTAATAGTACACCCATTACTAAAAAATAAAAACCCAATGAGTTCAAATTTAAAGTAAATAGTTCCAATTCATGCACTAACTACAAGTCATAAACAAAACCATACTGATTTAGTAGGGAAGAAAGTCTAAGAAACAGATATAATATCACAGAGGAGGAAATATAAACTAAACAGAATTAATAATCTGATAAAATTCTAAATACTCTACAGCACTATTAACTTAGTAGGCCTATAACTAAATTTATACAATATCAATATATCACACATTGGCAAACTATCTTTAATAGGTAATGCTCAAACATACGGAACACTTCAAGTGAACACAGAACTCTATTTTATACGCTTAATTCTAGTGTAAAATAGTAAAACATATAATCTAACTAAATAAGAGATTGCAATATATTTAAATTCAATCAGTGTTCTCTAGGAAAATCCTTAAAAGAACACAATATCTAGTATTCAAAAATTAAATCCTGGTAAGTCAAACTTACTCAGGACCTAAGGAAAAAATGGCTACAGTATATATATTTTAATTTCTTGCTAATTCTATAAAAAAATATTACACTCTTGCATTGTTACAGCTTGTACTATCAGTATAATTCTACCAGTCAAACACATTCAGAGTTAATTAGCGTCATTAGTGACGTGATTTTAATTCTACGAGTCAACCATATTCAGAATTAATTACCGTAATTAATGACAATACAGTATTTTACTCTCATTTCAATTCCATTTATGCATATAACACGTCTGTCTTAAGCAATATTTCGTTCTATTGGAAAAATTCTCATGGGCCAACAATGATTAAAGTCTACTCAAGAAATGACTATAATTTACTCTCAATGTAATTGTGGACTCGTGAATTAAAGTATTGTTACGATCTATCTTGTTTCAACGAAAAACCTCATTTGAATTAAACGAACCAGAAACTGACAATACATATCAAATTCACAAATTCCACTCATGTAAATAACACCCTTGCAATATGTACTATCTCTGTGACTTTTTACTTAATGTATTCTTCGTGCCCAGGCTCGGTGGGGGCTGTTTTATTTTATTTAATTTTTTGGCCTGTCCTGGTGTCACAATAAAAAAAAAAACTTGCTCTATAGGTAAAATGCTAACAAGTTATTGACTTTCATAATACTGTATCATTATTTTTTTCTCTCCACTTGCACCATGATTATTACACTGAATAAATTTCTACCGAGAAATCAAATTCAGACTCTATACAGAAAATGGCTTTACATTTTACTCTCTCAAACAAATAACTCCTTACTACAGAATAAACCAATACATATACAAACACCACAATCCTCCCTGTAAGGAGGGTGGCTAAATTAGAGCACACAAAAAATTAATATTTAAAAAAGACTAAGTACAGGCACCCTTGAGAAATGTAATTAAATAAAGCCAGAAAAGATATTACAATATATTATATCTGGAGAGCAAGAAACTTAGGTTATTCAGCTGATAGATACAATATAAACAACCATTTGGGTTTAATATTTAAACCCACACTTAATACTTTATCCAATGCCCAGTGATTATATTTGGCACATGCTAAGACCTGCGTAAACCCACATTCAATAATACAAAGTATCCTTTCATATGCAAATAGACTACTAAATCGTTCAATATAATCTGGATAACTGCAATTTTTTCTCTCTATGTGAGATTTCCCATTAATCTCCTAGCTAAGTTTTAGGATTTGCCTCTTCGTAATACCTCTTCTTCAAGGTTCTGTATTTCCTTAGCATGTAGAGTGCTTCAATCTCTTTGATAACGAATTCGCCTCGTGCAATCATTTGCTTGATCTGCTCCGGATCGGTGGCATCTTTGTTTTTCAGGAAAGCTTTTTTCAACCTCTCCCTGAAGAATTCGTATCCCATGGGATAGTCCCTACCAAGGTAGAGCAACTGTAACAGCAACATTTATTAGACTACAATGCTTACAACCACATACGCCAACACAACATGCACTTCCTGAGAGCTCTTTGGGAAAGCCTGGGCTCAACAGTGGCCTTTCTTAAGGACTCAGGGTTGTTTGGCCAGGCACCTTAGGGAGCAACAACAAAAATATCCAATATATGTTATATATCAATACACAAAGCTATATAAGTAATTTACCCTTAACATAGTACCATTCTGGAATCAAATCATGATTTTAAAAAATTATATACAGTATACATAAAAGTTTTTGGGGTCTCCAGACTGAAAAACAACATGTACAATGTTAAGGAAAACATCTGGGTGTTTTACATCCCAAGAGCATGTCCCCTTTTTATATGGACTCTATTTCTCTTTTCCTTTCTATATCTAGACCTAGCGTTTAATTCACTGGAGAAAAACTTTCACCACCAAGCTATAATCATTCTATGCAGCAGTGAATCATTAATTCTAGGCTCATGTGTACAATATGTATGTTAAAGGACTACAGTGATCCCTCGCTGGATCGCGTTTCTTGGTTCGCGTTTTCACTGTACCGCATTTTTTTGGGGGGCAAATTATTATTTAATTTTTTGGGTATAAGCAAAAATATTAAAATATTGAAAAAATAAAAATTTTCAGTATTTTCATTTTTCTATTGAAAAAAAAACAAATTTCATTATTTAATTGATAAAAAATGTAAAGGGTGTTTTTTAACAGTGCAGGGAGGGTTTATACAGTATGTAAACGTCAAAATAATTGTAAAATACCTATGTACATGAGTATGTCGTGTAATTACCGCTTCATTCACTGTAATTTTATCTATCACTTTCATATAAATTTACGTTGCATGCTGTTATTTATAAAGTAAAGGGTGTTTTTTAACAGTGCAGGGAGGGTTTATACAGTACGTAAACATAAAAATAATTGTAAAATACCTATGTACATGAGTATGTCACATCATCATCACTTCATTCACGGTAAGTTTTCCTATCACTTTCATATAAATTTACGTTGCTTGCTGTAATTTATAAAGTAAAGGGTGTTTTTTTAACAGTGCAGGGAGGGTTTAAACAGTACGTAAACGTAAAAATAATTGTAAAATACTTATGTATATGAGTATGTCACGTCATCATCACCTCATTCACGGTAAGTTTTCCTATCACTTTCGTAAAAATTTACGTTGCTTGCTGTTATTTATAAAGTAAAGGGTGTTTTTTTAACAGTGCAGGGAGGGTTTATACAGTTCGTAAACGTACAAATAATTGTAAAATACCAATGTACATGAGTATGTCACGTCATCATCACCTCATTCTCGGTAAGTTTTCCTATCACTTTCGTATAAATTTACGTTGCATGCAGTTATTTATAAAGTAAAGGGCGTTTTTTTAACAGTGCAGGGAGGGTTTATACAGTACGTAAACGTAAAAATAATTGTAAGATACCTATGTATATGAGTATGTCACGTCATCATCACCTCATTCACAGTAAGTTTTCCTATCACTTTCATAAAAATTTACGTTACTTGCTGTTATTTATAAAGTAAAGGGTGTTTTTTTAACAGTGCAAGGAGGGTTTATACAGTACGTAAACATAAAAATAATTGTAAAATACCTATGCACATGAGTATGTCATGTAATTACCACTCCATTCACCGTAATTTTATCTATCACTTTCATATAAATTTACGTTGCATGCTGTTATTTATGAAGTAAAGGGTGGTTTGTTAACAGTACAGGGAGGGTTTATACAGTGTAAACGTAAAAATAAATTAAAATATCTATGTACATATAGGCTGATCCTACTTCGCGATTTTCCTGTCTCGCGCCGTGTCCCGGAACCGAACCATCGCGATAATGGAAAGAACACTGTATTCCTATGCCGCGTTGTTACGTATTACTCTGAGATACACGCTGTCATTCCAGTGAGCATAAATTGTTTGCAGTTTTATGTGTCGCTATTGATTCCAATCATGGGGGTGGACCCAGACATGCTGCAGCTGAGGAATTAAGGTTGGATGCCCTTCCTAGCACCTCATGGCGAGCTCTATCATGGGTCTGTAACCTGCCGAGTTGAGTACTCTAACCACTGTGCTACTGCGGTCCCTCCCCAAGAAAGGAAATGTTATAGGGAATATATTTCTATTTATTAATAAAGGAACATTCATAAGACATAACTCAATGCTAGTGCAAGTTGTTTATTTCATTATAGATTCTTTTTAATACTGATAACAGTAGCATAGCAGTAAGAGCACTTGACATGGGAAGTAACATAACCATGTTTGAGCTCACTAAAAGGTATCCAGCCTTACTTCCCCAGCTCCAATGTCTGTGTTCATTCCCATTCAAATGGGGATTCACAGACACAAGTAAAACGGCTAACAGCAGTACTAATGACAGTAGCCTAGTCCAATAAAATATAAGCTTTACATATAAAACATTCTAATCATAAAACTTACATTCTAATTGTAACAATAAACAAATATATACTGAAATACTTACATTCTTGTATAGCTGGATCACTTTTGGTCTCATTGTCATTATGCTTGTGTACTATTGTGCCTTGGGAGTCTGTAAAAAGGAAGAGTTATTATTAGGTCTAAGGGCTAGGACGATGCCTTCTTGCAAAGGGCTTTGGTTTTAACAAGCATGACCAATACTCTGAATGCTTGCCCTTTCTAACCTCAGATCGTGACGGGCCGCGAACCTTGGACCTGACGAATCAAAGTCGTGAGCGTTACCACTCTGTCACAGTGGCCACATATACTAGGACCTTCTCATGTCCGGAACTAGCATGCGCCCTCTGGCCTGGGTTCCCTCAAGTCTTCAAAGTCATAATATTACAAATAAATTGGTGGTATTATTTTACTATTACACCCGTCCCATCCCCAACTATTATAGGATTTATAAATGAGGCTCAATATGGCAAGTTTTTTTTATATGATTTAAATGAATCTGACCATCAAAGTCGTGGTAAATTATTTGTTTTCAGGTTAGGATGTTAGGTTAAGAAAAAAATTCAGTTTTAAAGGGTTGAATCGTTCAAAACACATAAAAACCCTTAAAAAACAAAATATTTCACTTTCAAAGGAAAACGGGTGAAATAGTACAAATTTACCTAGCCAGTTATTACTGTAAACATTTCATTCTCACAATATGTGAACTGGAAAATGATAGGTGCCGAACTCTGTATGTAATTACAAATTATCTTCTACCGTATATATTCTTAAACGTTTTATAATTCACCAAAAAAGACAAAATTATGTGCAAATGGGCTATGAATGACACTGTTTTATACTTATAATTTGTAATTTAGTATAAGATAAATCTGTGAATAATTAAATATGATCTCTTACCTCAGTTACACCTAAAACAGCTGCGCAATCAGCTGATTATAATTATTCCACCTGGTAAACTTAGATTTTGTAATGTTTCTTATTTTTACTAAGTATTCTTAATTACTATGGTTAAGTTTACTTTTAGTTATAAAACTTTGCTGCTATCTATTATTTATAGACCGATTTTATGATTTTGTAGTGTAATTTTACATTCAATTGAGTTCGATTCATATTTTAAATTTTACTTTCCTATCATGAATTTTTATTTATTTATCAAAATTATGCTCTAATCTGTTATGTATAGCATCAAATTGACGACTCATCATTGCATTGTTATATAAAATTGAAATAATTGCTTTTAGTTTGTATAAATGAGTACAAAATCATCTCTGCAACAATAATCTTTTTATCCACTATAACCTTATATAACCTAAGCCGTGTATATAAATCAATTTAAAATACATCATAAGGTCAAATATACTCGTGAAAATAATACAAATAAATAATAAATTTATATTATTTTTGATTCAAATTCTATAGGGTGTATTAGATTAAATTCGTCACCATGGCAACAGAGACGCTTGGCAAGTTATTCCATCCGATCCGAAGACACTCTCTTTAACACAAGAAGTTATTTTTATATTTATTTGAACTTTGCTACCTTCAAAACTAACTTAAAATGCCTCCAAAAGTAAGATTTTTTAAGTTTCCAGTATAATGTGTAAAAGCCAATACTTAAATAGCTTCAGAAATGCACTTAGTAATCATTATTGGATCAATATCAGAAGAGGCACCTAATATTCCCATATCCCAGATGAAGAAACTGAGTTGAAAGTTTATGGTTCGGTTAGGTTTGGTTAACCTAACCCAAGTATAAATATTTTTGTTACTGTCAGGTCCTGAATTCAACCTCAATATCAAATGAGGCATCTGCATTTTGCCTCAATCTCAATTTAAACACCTAAATTTGACATTAGGTGCCAATTCTGGGATTGATGCTAAATATTCAGTACATAAGAAAAATACCTGGTGGCAGAGATAAATAATTTTACGTATTACATGAGGCAATCTGTCACATACTTTTGATATTATATTAAGCTCAGGTTTGGGTGAAGGAAAGTTAGTGACGCTTCACCGAGTTCATTAGCGACGTTTTATACGTCTACACGCCATGACAGTGAGACAGTAGGCCGACTCAGTACTTGTAAGAGTGATTATTACTAAGACTACTCTGTAACTACTACTACCTCTCTCTCTCTCTCTCTCTCTCTCTCTCTCTCTCTCTCTCTCTATATATATATATATATATATATATATATATATATATATATATATATATATATATATATATATATATATATATATATATATATATATATATATATATATATATATGACCTCTCTTTGCGGAAACAATCTGCGATTCGGGGCATGGATCCCGGATCACGAGGTTGCCCATCGTGGCCTACATGATACGTATTCAAGGATGGAACAGATTCATTCACACGGATTTTCCAAGTGTGACCCTGTCAAGGGACAGATCCCTCCCCAGATCAGACCTAGGGGGATATACAAAAAGGGGCTTTAAACCCAAGCCTTACAAGAAACAATTGCAAGTAACATAAACATAAGATTAAAAGCCTAGAGTAGATCACCATAATTTAAAACCTTACAACTTTAAGTGCTTATCAAAAGAGATGTTGAATACATTAACTCCACGAAGGATTACATACAGGGTCTTAAGACAATGACCAACCTTAGAACAACTGAGACCAGCTGTCACGGGAAACAAAGGACCAATATAGCACTCCAAAGAGACCTTGTCTGCTATAAACAAGAGACGTAATATGGAGAGTACATCAAATTAAAACTATTTAAAGTTCAGGATTCATTTTGGTACAGCAAATCCCAAAACTTGACATAAATAGTTTATTATATTATATTTACATACTCTCTCTCTCTCTCTCTCTCTCTCTCTCTCTCTCTCTCTCTCTCTCTCTCTCTCTCTCTCTCTCTCTCTCTCTCTCTCTCTCTCTCTCTCTCTCTCTCTCTCTCTCTCTCTCCTGAACTAGTTTCTTTGTCATAATTTTTTTACCATATTCATATAAGGTTAATAGTGGTTGCCAAAGGCCCGAATTCTATCGTGATAGCAACCCTTTCCAATGATCCTGTCATGGGTGAGGCGCCGAGACGAGCTAGTTCGTGTCCCCAAAGCCTGAATTACGAATAGCGTAATGTGTCCCTATGAACGAGGGTGGACAGAGACAGGTTAGAGCAGGGGAATTAAGACTGGATGTCCTTCCTAATGTCCAGCGGTGGATCTGAACCCGCGCTACTATCTTCCCGACTCGCGCCTTCTACCACTAAGCTACCGCGGCCCTTAGTTACCTATCCTGTGTTCTCTTTTGTTCATGATAGATAATTTACTTCTCTATTATTACAGCAACAGCAAGGTGGGAACCGCAAGTTAAGCAAAGAAGAAAGAGAGAAATTAAAGCGAATGGAAATAGAGAGAAAGCAAAGAGAAGCAGAAGAAGCAAAGTAAGTAATATAAGGAATAATATATATATATATATATATATATATATAATATATATATATATATATATATATATATATATATATATATATATATATATATATATATATATATATATATATATATGTATATATATATATATATATATATATATATATATATATATATATATATATATATATATATATATATATATATGCACAAGTTCATATTTGCATGTTAATGAAACACATAACTGTTACTCAAAAATATCTGAATCCACAGTACATTGAAGAACCATCAGTGTACATAGGTTGTACAGTCGGTTATCTGTCTTGTACCTAGGAAAATTAGCCTCAAATTAACCAGATGCTTATAATTGGAGCTATTAAGATATATACATTTTCTTCCACGAAAATAACATGGTTATTTACTAAAACATTTACAATAAAATTCTTCCAGAATAAAGGAAGAGGAGGAAGAAGCTGCAAGACTGCAAAGAGAAGCGGAAGAGGAGGCTAGGAAGGAACAGAGAAGGAGAGAACAGAAAATTAAACGAAAAGAGCAGTTGACAGACACCAGGAAAGTAACGCGTGACTTGGACCACACCATGGAAATGATTCGCGACAAACTTTTGGAAGAAGAAGAGGTACATTTGTAAACAATGCTTGAAAAGAGATATAAACTGTAAGAAATGGAAAAATACGAAAGTTAATGAATGATTTCCTAAGTCCCAATTCATATATATATGAATACAAATATTAAATATAATAAATATTTCTTTCGTTCTAGTGGGAGAGAATGATGCGGTGTGATGGACTGCCAGATCCTACCAGCGTGCCCGAAATGAACCGATATCTCAGCCTGTGGCGCGCAGAGGAGAGTACATCCATTCTGGAAGGCGCCCTGAAGAAAACTGACCAAGTGATACATGTTAGTGCTTTATATATTTGATAATTTGTTATTTTATTGATTAATATAAGTGTTGTTAATCCCAATGCTGCTATTGTTACTGATTTTTACCATATATTGCAGGTAATATCGGAGTTGGAGGGAGTTATGGAAGAGAGAGATGCTACAGAAAAGCAGCGCAGGGACTGGAGAGAGGTAAATAGATTTCAAGCATGTTAAAAGTGTCCATTCATTAATAATTAAATAAAAATATCAATCTTAACATAATAGTTTTAAACTTATATCATTATAGTTAACCTAATTCACTACAGAACGGTTTGTTTATGAAATAAAATCGCCACTTTGCACACAAACATCTTCGCTTTGGGCACAACTAAAGGATCGATGGATATTAAGGCATGAAACTGATTTGAAATATTAAATTTTTTAAATAAGAAGTGTTTAAAATTCGCTCTTCCTTTTTATTTAAGATCTGGCTCGAGCTTCAAGAAGAGCAAAAAAGTAAATTAGACCAGGCAACCTACAATCAGCTGTTGGACTTGCGAGGCCATCTTGATCACGAGACAGGAGTGAGTTTTCATAGAACTAACATAACGAGTTAATTGACTTTGGAAGAGGCTAATGAGTGAGCAAGGAGTCCATACACATCACTGTATACTATTAAAAAAAATAATTCTTTGCATTAAGGTTGGATCTTGGGAATTAAGCCTGGATGCTCTTATTAATACCCTGCAGATGGCTCAGTCATGGGTCGGTCAACATAGTATTCATATTTTTCAGGTGTATTCCTTCTACATCTCCTCGCCACTTGTGTCACTGGCTCTGTGGAGTAACACTTCAAGATCACCGAAAAACAACGAGCACAAGGTTAGGTAAATCTCTGTTGGAATCAGTAGTTAGAGAGAGAGAGAGAGAGAGAGAGAGAGAGAGAGAGAGAGAGAGAGAGAGAGAGAGAGAGAGAGAGAGAGAGAGAGAGAGAGAGAGAGAGAGAGAGAGAGAGAGACTTAATACATTAAGACTGGATAATATTACACAATTACAGATATAAGAGAGATGAGCTAATTCTGTCCTTGTGAGGAGTTGACCATCCTCTGCTTCCCATAGTTCATTCTTCCTCTATCGTAAAAATAGATTAAATGGGGTGGAAAAAGGGGAAAGGGAATCCTCACCTTCGTATTTTCCTCCTAGTGTCTGGATCTTTCAATGTGCATGGCAAGGGAACGTGTGAGAGTGAAAGGGAGGGGATTTGTAGCAAATTATTAAGAAAACTGCTGGATGAGTTGAAATTAAAATAAACAAGCTTAAAGGGATGGGTGGTAGATATTCTAGCGAATGGGTGCGTGCTTTGACTCGGCCATCTTCTATATAAGGGGGATTTGACTCGGTCATCTTCTATATAAGGGGGATTTGACTCTTGTATAACATAGGTTGATTAGTAGTGGATATAAGATAAACAATCTTATATTCACACAGGTCGAGGAACTAGGCTTCACGTTCACCCTCCCTGCCGACCTGGTGGAAACTGAGTGTATCGTTCGCGTGATGAGGACAGAATATGATCACTATTCCAAATTTGCCAGATCATTTGACGCGCCAGTGGCACCAGAATCGCTTGGAGAACTACTAGGTAAAAGTTTCAGAGAAGTTGATCATTTTCATCTATTGAAAACCTGGTTATTTTTCTTCTTCAATGTATTTTTCTCTTAAAGAGCGAATGCCATGTGCATCTTTTGGAGTGTCCTAAAACTAAGGACGTAACTGATGTCTCTAAACAGATTTGTGAATTTAAGTGTTATCCATTTGTAGAGGAAGATATACCTGAAGAAGATCCACCGCCACCTCCAGATGAAGAACCTACCGAAGAAGTAAGTTGGAAAAGTTAAGAATATATATTAAATGACACATAAACTGAAATTAAGAAAGATGTCTTTATAGTGACTTGCCTAAGCAAATATATATATATATATATATATATATATATATATATATATATATATATATATTGTGTGTGTGTGTGTGTGTGTGTGTGTGTGTGTGTGTGTGTGTGTGATTACCTAATTGATTACCTAATTGTGTTTACGGGAAAGAGCCCAAAGCTCGTATCTTTCCGTCTCCTCATCGATTCCATTTTATACTTAGTGATACTTATCATACCTGTCCTTAAAACTATGCATTGAGATAGCATTAACTACCTCCTCGCTTAGCCAATTCCAATTATCAACTACTCTTACACTGAAAAAGTATTTCCTTACATCCTGCAAAGAAGTTTTCTTACGAAGCTTCAAACTATGACCTCTAGTTCTAGAGCCAGCCATATCAAAATATCGATCCCTATCCACTCTATCATAACCATGAAGGAATTTAAAGACTGTCACCATATCCCCCCTCACTCTTCTAGCTTCGAGTGATGGTAAGTCTAATTCCCTCAGCCTCTCATCATAACTGAGATTGCGTATTTCTGGCACCAGTTTCGTGGCATGTCTTTGAACTTTTTCAAGCTTAGCTATGTGCTTTTTCAAGTGCGGATTCCAGAAGGTGGCTGCATAGTCGAGTTTTGGCCTCACATAGGTTACATAAATATTTCTGAACATTTCCTTGTCCATGTGTGTGTGTGTGTGTGTGTGTGTGTGTGTGTGTGTGTGTGTGTGTGTGATTACCTAATTGTGATTACCTAATTGTGTTTACGGGAAAGAGCCCAAAGCTCGTATCTTCCCGTCTCCTCATCGGTTCCATTTTAGACTTAGTGATACTTATCATACCTGTCCTTAAAACTATGCATTGAGATAGCATTAACTACCTCCTCGCTTAGCCAATTACAATTATCAACTACTCTTACACTGAAAAAGTATTTCCTTACATCCTGCAAAGAAGTTTTCTTACGAAGCTTCAAACTATGACCTCTAGTTCTAGAGCCAGCCATATCAAAATATCGATCCCTATCCACTCTATCATAACCATGAAGGAATTTAAAGACTGTCACCATATCCCCCCTCACTCTTCTAGCTTCGAGTGATGGTAAGTCTAATTCCCTCAGCCTCTCATCATAACTGAGATTGCGTATTTCTGGCACCAGTTTCGTGGCATGTCTTTGAACTTTTTCAAGCTTAGCTATGTGCTTTTTCAAGTGCGGATTCCAGAAGGGGGCTGCATAGTCGAGTTTTGGCCTCACATAGGTTACATAAATATTTCTGAACATTTCCTTGTCCATGTGTGTGTGTGTGTGTGTGTGTGTGTGTGTGTGTGTGTGTGTGTGTGTGTGTGTGTGTGTGTGTGTGTGAGATTACCTAATTGTGATTACCTAATTGTGTTTACGGGAAAGAGCCCAAAGCTCGTATCTTCCCGTCTCCTCATCGGTTCCATTTTAGACTTAGTCATACTTATCATACCTGTCCTTAAAACTATGCATTGAGATAGCATTAACTACCTCCTCGCTTAGCCAATTCCAATTATCAACTACTCTTACACTGAAAAAGTATTTCCTTACATCCTGCAAAGAAGTTTTCTTACGAAGCTTCAAACTATGACCTCTAGTTCTAGAGCCAGCCATATCAAAATATCGATCCCTATCCACTCTATCATAACCATGAAGGAATTTAAAGACTGTCACCATATCCCCCCTCACTCTTCTAGCTTCGAGTGATGGTAAGTCTAATTCCCTCAGCCTCTCATCATAACTGAGATTGCGTATTTCTGGCACCAGTTTCGTGGCATGTCTTTGAACTTTTTCAAGCTTAGCTATGTGCTTTTTCAAGTGCGGATTCCAGAAGGGGGCTGCATAGTCGAGTTTTGGCCTCACATAGGTTACATAAATATTTCTGAACATTTCCTTGTCCATGTGTGTGTGTGTGTGTGTGTGTGTGTGTGTGTGTGTGTGTGTGATTACCTAATTGTGATTACCTAATTGTGTTTACGGGAAAGAGCCCAAAGCTCGTATCTTCCCGTCTCCTCATCGGTTCCATTTTAGACTTAGTGATACTTATCATACCTGTCCTTAAAACTATGCATTGAGATAGCATTAACTACCTCCTCGCTTAGCCAATTACAATTATCAACTACTCTTACACTGAAAAAGTATTTCCTTACATCCTGCAAAGAAGTTTTCTTACGAAGCTTCAAACTATGACCTCTAGTTCTAGAGCCAGCCATATCAAAATATCGATCCCTATCCACTCTATCATAACCATGAAGGAATTTAAAGACTGTCACCATATCCCCCCTCACTCTTCTAGCTTCGAGTGATGGTAAGTCTAATTCCCTCAGCCTCTCATCATAACTGAGATTGCGTATTTCTGGCACCAGTTTCGTGGCATGTCTTTGAACTTTTTCAAGCTTAGCTATGTGCTTTTTCAAGTGCGGATTCCAGAAGGGGGCTGCATAGTCGAGTTTTGGCCTCACATAGGTTACATAAATATTTCTGAACATTTCCTTGTCCATGTGTGTGTGTGTGTGTGTGTGTGTGTGTGTGTGTGTGTGTGTGTGTGTGTGTGTGTGTGTGTGTGTGTGATTACCTAATTGTGATTACCTAATTGTGTTTACGGGAAAGAGCCCAAAGCTCGTATCTTCCCGTCTCCTCATCGGTTCCATTTTAGACTTAGTGATACTTATCATACCTGTCCTTAAAACTATGCATTGAGATAGCATTAACTACCTCCTCGCTTAGCCAATTCCAATTATCAACTACTCTTACACTGAAAAAGTATTTCCTTACATCCTGCAAAGAAGTTTTCTTACGAAGCTTCAAACTATGACCTCTAGTTCTAGAGCCAGCCATATCAAAATATCGATCCCTATCCACTCTATCATAACCATGAAGGAATTTAAAGACTGTCACCATATCCCCCCTCACTCTTCTAGCTTCGAGTGATGGTAAGTCTAATTCCCTCAGCCTCTCATCATAACTGAGATTGCGTATTTCTGGCACCAGTTTCGTGGCATGTCTTTGAACTTTTTCAAGCTTAGCTATGTGCTTTTTCAAGTGCGGATTCCAGAAGGGGGCTGCATAGTCGAGTTTTGGCCTCACATAGGTTACATAAATATTTCTGAACATTTCCTTGTCCATGTGTGTGTGTGTGTGTGTGTGTGTGTGTGTGATTACCTAATTGTGATTACCTAATTGTGTTTACGGGAAAGAGCCCAAAGCTCGTATCTTCCCGTCTCCTCATCGGTTCCATTTTAGACTTAGTGATACTTATCATACCTGTCCTTAAAACTATGCATTGAGATAGCATTAACTACCTCCTCGCTTAGCCAATTCCAATTATCAACTACTCTTACACTGAAAAAGTATTTCCTTACATCCTGCAAAGAAGTTTTCTTACGAAGCTTCAAACTATGACCTCTAGTTCTAGAGCCAGCCATATCAAAATATCGATCCCTATCCACTCTATCATAACCATGAAGGAATTTAAAGACTGTCACCATATCCCCCCTCACTCTTCTAGCTTCGAGTGATGGTAAGTCTAATTCCCTCAGCCTCTCATCATAACTGAGATTGCGTATTTCTGGCACCAGTTTCGTGGCATGTCTTTGAACTTTTTCAAGCTTAGCTATGTGCTTTTTCAAGTGCGGATTCCAGAAGGGGCTGCATAGTCGAGTTTTGGCCTCACATAGGTTACATAAATATTTCTGAACATTTCCTTGTCCATGTGTGTGTGTGTGTGTGTGTGTGTGTGTGTGTGTGTGTGTGTGTGTGTGTGTGATTACCTAATTGTGATTACCTAATTGTGTTTACGGGAAAGAGCCCAAAGCTCGTATCTTCCCGTCTCCTCATCGGTTCCATTTTAGACTTAGTCATACTTATCATACCTGTCCTTAAAACTATGGATTGAGATAGCATTAACTACCTCCTCGCTTAGCCAATTCCAATTATCAACTACTCTTACACTGAAAAAGTATTTCCTTACATCCTGCAAAGAAGTTTTCTTACGAAGCTTCAAACTATGACCTCTAGTTCTAGAGCCAGCCATATCAAAATATCGATCCCTATCCACTCTATCATAACCATGAAGGAATTTAAAGACTGTCACCATATCCCCCCTCACTCTTCTAGCTTCGAGTGATGGTAAGTCTAATTCCCTCAGCCTCTCATCATAACTGAGATTGCGTATTTCTGGCACCAGTTTCGTGGCATGTCTTTGAACTTTTTCAAGCTTAGCTATGTGCTTTTTCAAGTGCGGATTCCAGAAGGGGGCTGCATAGTCGAGTTTTGGCCTCACATAGGTTACATAAATATTTCTGAACATTTCCTTGTCCATGTGTGTGTGTGTGTGTGTGTGTGTGTGTGTGTGTGTGTGTGTGTGTGTGTGTGTGTGTGTGTGTGTGTGATTACCTAATTGTGATTACCTAATTGTGTTTACGGGAAAGAGCCCAAAGCTCGTATCTTCCCGTCTCCTCATCGGTTCCATTTTAGACTTAGTGATACTTATCATACCTGTCCTTAAAACTATGCATTGAGATAGCATTAACTACCTCCTCGCTTAGCCAATTCCAATTATCAACTACTCTTACACTGAAAAAGTATTTCCTTACATCCTGCAAAGAAGTTTTCTTACGAAGCTTCAAACTATGACCTCTAGTTCTAGAGCCAGCCATATCAAAATATCGATCCCTATCCACTCTATCATAACCATGAAGGAATTTAAAGACTGTCACCTTATCCCCCCTCACTCTTCTAGCTTCGAGTGATGGTAAGTCTAATTCCCTCAGCCTCTCATCATAACTGAGATTGCGTATTTCTGGCACCAGTTTCGTGGCATGTCTTTGAACTTTTTCAAGCTTAGCTATGTGCTTTTTCAAGTGCGGATTCCAGAAGGGGGCTGCATAGTCGAGTTTTGGCCTCACATAGGTTACATAAATATTTCTGAACATTTCCTTGTACATGTGTGTGTGTGTGTGTGTGTGTGTGTGTGTGTGTGTGTGTGTGTGTGTGTGTGTGTGATTACCTAATTGTGATTACCTAATTGTGTTTACGGGAAAGAGCCCAAAGCTCGTATCTTCCCGTCTCCTCATCGGTTCCATTTTAGACTTAGTGATACTTATCATACCTGTCCTTAAAACTATGCATTGAGATAGCATTAACTACCTCCTCGCTTAGCCAATTCCAATTATCAACTACTCTTACACTGAAAAAGTATTTCCTTACATCCTGCAAAGAAGTTTTCTTACGAAGCTTCAAACTATGACCTCTAGTTCTAGAGCCAGCCATATCAAAATATCGATCCCTATCCACTCTATCATAACCATGAAGGAATTTAAAGACTGTCACCATATCCCCCCTCACTCTTCTAGCTTCGAGTGATGGTAAGTCTAATTCCCTCAGCCTCTCATCATAACTGAGATTGCGTATTTCTGGCACCAGTTTCGTGGCATGTCTTTGAACTTTTTCAAGCTTAGCTATGTGCTTTTTCAAGTGCGGATTCCAGAAGGGGGCTGCATAGTCGAGTTTTGGCCTCACATAGGTTACATAAATATTTCTGAACATTTCCTTGTCCATGTGTGTGTGTGTGTGTGTGTGTGTGTGTGTGTGATTACCTAATTGTGATTACCTAATTGTGTTTACGGGAAAGAGCCCAAAGCTCGTATCTTCCCGTCTCCTCATCGGTTCCATTTTAGACTTAGTGATACTTATCATACCTGTCCTTAAAACTATGCATTGAGATAGCATTAACTACCTCCTCGCTTAGCCAATTCCAATTATCAACTACTCTTACACTGAAAAAGTATTTCCTTACATCCTGCAAAGAAGTTTTCTTACGAAGCTTCAAACTATGACCTCTAGTTCTAGAGCCAGCCATATCAAAATATCGATCCCTATCCACTCTATCATAACCATGAAGGAATTTAAAGACTGTCACCATATCCCCCCTCACTCTTCTAGCTTCGAGTGATGGTAAGTCTAATTCCCTCAGCCTCTCATCATAACTGAGATTGCGTATTTCTGGCACCAGTTTCGTGGCATGTCTTTGAACTTTTTCAAGCTTAGCTATGTGCTTTTTCAAGTGCGGATTCCAGAAGGGGGCTGCATAGTCGAGTTTTGGCCTCACATAGGTTACATAAATATTTCTGAACATTTCCTTGTCCATGTGTGTGTGTGTGTGTGTGTGTGTGTGTGTGTGTGTGTGTGATTACCTAATTGTGATTACCTAATTGTGTTTACGGGAAAGAGCCCAAAGCTCGTATCTTCCCGTCTCCTCATCGGTTCCATTTTAGACTTAGTGATACTTATCATACCTGTCCTTAAAACTATGCATTGAGATAGCATTAACTACCTCCTCGCTTAGCCAATTCCAATTATCAACTACTCTTACACTGAAAAAGTATTTCCTTACATCCTGCAAAGAAGTTTTCTTACGAAGCTTCAAACTATGACCTCTAGTTCTAGAGCCAGCCATATCAAAATATCGATCCCTATCCACTCTATCATAACCATGAAGGAATTTAAAGACTGTCACCATATCCCCCCTCACTCTTCTAGCTTCGAGTGATGGTAAGTCTAATTCCCTCAGCCTCTCATCATAACTGAGATTGCGTATTTCTGGCACCAGTTTCGTGGCATGTCTTTGAACTTTTTCAAGCTTAGCTATGTGCTTTTTCAAGTGCGGATTCCAGAAGGGGGCTGCATAGTCGAGTTTTGGCCTCACATAGGTTACATAAATATTTCTGAACATTTCCTTGTCCATGTGTGTGTGTGTGTGTGTGTGTGTGTGTGTGTGATTACCTAATTGTGATTACCTAATTGTGTTTACGGGAAAGAGCCCAAAGCTCGTATCTTCCCGTCTCCTCATCGGTTCCATTTTAGACTTAGTGATACTTATCATACCTGTCCTTAAAACTATGCATTGAGATAGCATTAACTACCTCCTCGCTTAGCCAATTCCAATTATCAACTACTCTTACACTGAAAAAGTATTTCCTTACATCCTGCAAAGAAGTTTTCTTACGAAGCTTCAAACTATGACCTCTAGTTCTAGAGCCAGCCATATCAAAATATCGATCCCTATCCACTCTATCATAACCATGAAGGAATTTAAAGACTGTCACCATATCCCCCCTCACTCTTCTAGCTTCGAGTGATGGTAAGTCTAATTCCCTCAGCCTCTCATCATAACTGAGATTGCGTATTTCTGGCACCAGTTTCGTGGCATGTCTTTGAACTTTTTCAAGCTTAGCTATGTGCTTTTTCAAGTGCGGATTCCAGAAGGGGGCTGCATAGTCGAGTTTTGGCCTCACATAGGTTACATAAATATTTCTGAACATTTCCTTGTCCATGTGTGTGTGTGTGTGTGTGTGTGTGTGTGTGTGTGTGTGTGTGTGTGTGTGTGTGTGTGTGTGATTACCTAATTGTGATTACCTAATTGTGTTTACGGGAAAGAGCCCAAAGCTCGTATCTTCCCGTCTCCTCATCGGTTCCATTTTAGACTTAGTGATACTTATCATACCTGTCCTTAAAACTATGCATTGAGATAGCATTAACTACCTCCTCGCTTAGCCAATTCCAGTTATCAACTACTCTTACACTGAAAAAGTATTTCCTTACATCCTGCAAAGAAGTTTTCTTACGAAGCTTCAAACTATGACCTCTAGTTCTAGAGCCAGCCATATCAAAATATCGATCCCTATCCACTCTATCATAACCATGAAGGAATTTAAAGACTGTCACCATATCCCCCCTCACTCTTCTAGCTTCGAGTGATGGTAAGTCTAATTCCCTCAGCCTCTCATCATAACTGAGATTGCGTATTTCTGGCACCAGTTTCGTGGCATGTCTTTGAACTTTTTCAAGCTTAGCTATGTGCTTTTTCAAGTGCGGATTCCAGAAGGGGGCTGCATAGTCGAGTTTTGGCCTCACATAGGTTACATAAATATTTCTGAACATTTCCTTGTCCATGTGTGTGTGTGTGTGTGTGTGTGTGTGTGTGTGATTACCTAATTGTGTTTACGGGAAAGAGCCCAAAGCTCGTATCTTCCCGTCTCCTCATCGGTTCCATTTTAGACTTAGTGATACTTATCATACCTGTCCTTAAAACTATGCATTGAGATAGCATTAACTACCTCCTCGCTTAGCCAATTCCAATTATCAACTACTCTTACACTGAAAAAGTATTTCCTTACATCCTGCAAAGAAGTTTTCTTACGAAGCTTCAAACTATGACCTCTAGTTCTAGAGCCAGCCATATCAAAATATCGATCCCTATCCACTCTATCATAACCATGAAGGAATTTAAAGACTGTCACCATATCCCCCCTCACTCTTCTAGCTTCGAGTGATGGTAAGTCTAATTCCCTCAGCCTCTCATCATAACTGAGATTGCGTATTTCTGGCACCAGTTTCGTGGCATGTCTTTGAACTTTTTCAAGCTTAGCTATGTGCTTTTTCAAGTGCGGATTCCAGAAGGGGGCTGCATAGTCGAGTTTTGGCCTCACATAGGTTACATAAATATTTCTGAACATTTCCTTGTCCATGTGTGTGTGTGTGTGTGTGTGTGTGTGTGTGTGTGTGTGTGTGTGTGTGTGTGTGTGTGTGATTACCTAATTGTGATTACCTAATTGTGTTTACGGGAAAGAGCCCAAAGCTCGTATCTTCCCGTCTCCTCATCGGTTCCATTTTAGACTTAGTGATACTTATCATACCTGTCCTTAAAACTATGCATTGAGATAGCATTAACTACCTCCTCGCTTAGCCAATTCCAGTTATCAACTACTCTTACACTGAAAAAGTATTTCCTTACATCCTGCAAAGAAGTTTTCTTACGAAGCTTCAAACTATGACCTCTAGTTCTAGAGCCAGCCATATCAAAATATCGATCCCTATCCACTCTATCATAACCATGAAGGAATTTAAAGACTGTCACCATATCCCCCCTCACTCTTCTAGCTTCGAGTCATGGTAAGTCTAATTCCCTCAGCCTCTCATCATAACTGAGATTGCGTATTTCTGGCACCAGTCTCGTGGCATGTCTTTGAACTTTTTCAAGCTTAGCTATGTGCTTTTTCAAGTGCGGATTCCAAAAGGGGGCTGCATATTCGAGTTTTGGCCTCACATAGGTTACATAAATATTTCTGAACATTTCCTTGTCCATGTGCCTGAAGGCTACCCTTACATTTGATAAGAATGCATATGCTGCCCTTACTATGCCATTTATATGTATTTCTGGAGACAAATCTGCCAGTATGTTTACTCCTAGATCTCTCTCATTTTCTGTCTCTTGAAGTTGTACTCCAGCCACCGAGTAGTCAAGCTTGGGCCTTCTTGCACTTGTACCCATTCTCATTACCTTACATTTTGAAGTATTGAATTTCATTAGCCACTTTTCTAACCACTCATGCAGACTATTTAGATCCTCCTGAAGTTCTCTACCATTGTTCTCGTTTTTTACTTTCTTCACAATCTTTGCATCATCTGCAAACATATTCATGAATGAATTTACAGACTCTGGTAGGTCATTTACATATACAAGGAACAAAAGTGGCCCTAAAACTGAACCCTGTGGAACTCCACTATTAACTCTTCTCCATTCAGGCACTGAGTGTCTTACTCTAACCCTCTGTTCCCTTCCTTCTAAGTAAGTTTTTATCCATTCCAAAACATTTCCACCTATTCTAGCCATTGATTGCAGCTTCCTAATAAGTCTCCCATGTGGAACAGTGTCAAACGCTTTCTGGAAGTCTAGGAATATGCAATCTGCCCAGCCCTCTCTTTCCTGTAAGATTTGGCTTACCTCATCATAAAATTCTAATAAGTTTGTTACTGTTGATCTACCTTCTCTGAAGCCATGTTGCCTCACTGACAAAATGTTGAAGGATTCCAAGTGAAGAGAGATATGTTTCCTTAGTAGTTTCTCCATAAGTTTGCAAACTATGCTGGTCAAGGAAACTGGTCTATAGTTCAGAGCCGTATCCCTCCTTCCCTTTTTGAAGATAGGTATCACATTTGCTTGTTTCCAGCATCTTGGAATCTCCCCCGACTCCAGTGACTCCTTAAATATGATACTTAGTGCCACTGATATTGTGTTTGCGCATTTTTTAAGCACATGAGGGGATATGTCATCAGGACCTGTAGCTTTATGAACATCTAAATCCATCAGCGCTTTGCATACCTCTGTGGCTGTAAGGTTGATGTTCTCTAATACCGGCCCTTGAGCTTCTATCACTGCAATCTGAGGGGGTGGGGTATTTTCTACTGTAAATACTGACTGAAACTCCTTGTTCAATTCTTTGCAGATCTCTTCATCCGTCTCAGTGATGCTTCCATCCGCTCTCTTTAGCCTTAAAACCTGTTCTTTTACCTTCAGTTTTCCTCTGATAAAGCTGTGGAAGAGCTTGGGATTTTCTTTAGCCTTCCTGGTGATGTCCCTCTCATAGTCTCTCTCTGCCTCTCTCCTTTTACTTAGGCAGTCATTTCTTGCTCTTTTGTAGGTTTGCCAGGCATTTATGTTTTTTCTCCTCCTATACCTTTTCCAGCATTTGTCTCTCCACTCCTTAGCTCTTTTACACCCATTATCGAACCATTTCTCTCTGGCATGAATTACACCTACTTTGGTGACAGGTATGCAGCAATCTACTATCTTCCCATATTTCTCACAAAAGATGTCATACATTTCTTGTACAGATTTGTTGTAAAATAAGGTTCTCCAGTCAATAACTGCAAAAAGCTCATTTATTTTGATGTAATCTCCTTTCCGATAGTTCCTCCTCATGTCCTCAGTGCCTCTACTCTCAGGAAGAATATCTTCAATGATATACTCCATCAACAACACACAGTGGTCACTCTTTCCAATTGGTGGTTCATACTCAATATTTTCAATATCCAGCACATTATCTGTGAACACTAGATCAAGTAGTGATGGCTCATCCCCACCCCTGGCCCTTGTTGGTTCCATTACATGTTGGTGTAGGAAATTCCCTTGTACGCAATCTAGGCATCTTGCCCCGAATGAGTCCTCACCACTGTGTGGGTCAAGATTTATCCAATCTATCTCTATATGATTAAAGTGTCCCATAATCAAAATCCTACATTTTTTTTCCCGTGCCATGTTAACAACTGAGTTTATGACTTCAATAGTACCTATATGACTTTCCTCATAAACTTCAAGCCTATTTTGGTTCCTTGGTGGGTTGTATACAACAGTTATTATAATGCTCTCTGACCCAGTATTTATGCGAGCAACAAGAAATTCCTTGAACTCACTTTCTAAAGCCAAGTTTATTTCTTCAACTTGAATCCTTTCACTTATCAGCAGTGCTATCCCTCCACCAGTCCTCTCAGATCTTTCAACCCTTAGTATTCTGAAGCCCTTAGGAAAAACTGTGACACTGTTTATGTCCTCACTCAACTTAGTCTCTGTAATTGCTACTATATCTGCCTTACTGTTGTGAATCCTATCTTTTAATTCTACTGCCTTACCAGCTAATCCATCAGCATTTGTGTATAACAATCTTAATGAGGCCCCATCCCCCGATCTTCTGTCATTATCTTCTTTATCTCCCCTTTGTCTGGAAGAACTATGTAACGAAAATTTTTCTTCTGTTCTTCATTTCTTTCATCATTTAACCTTCTTGCCTCTTGCGTGTGTGTGTGTGTGTGTGTGTGTGTGTGTGTGTGTGTGTGTGTGTGTGTGTGTGTGTGTGTGTGTGTGTGTGTATGTGTGTGTGTGTGTGTGTGTGTGTGTGTGTGTGTGTGTGTGTGTGTGTGTGTGTGTGTGTGTGTGTGATTACCTAATTGTGCTTACGGGAAAGAGCCCAAAGCTCTGTGTGTGTGTGTGTGTGTGTGTATATATGTATATATATATATATATATATATATATATATATATATATATATATATATATATATATATATATATATATATATATATATATATATATATATATATATATATATATATATATGCACAGATCAATATTCTCGCTCATACATTTGTCAGTAACGCTCACATTTATTCTTAGAAGAGTAGATTACCCCCCAAAGAGAGGAAGGATATATCTTTGACTGCTTCATATTACAAACAGACTGACTATATAATTTAAGAGATATAGTCCTGATTTCTTAAACTGAGTAAACCTAGGATACCATATTGTTAGTTAGCTAGACACACACAAATGGACTTCATAAACGCATCTGACGCGGTTCTGTGTATGGCTAGGATCCCATGTGGGATCCTAGCCATACACAAAACCGCGTCAGATGCGTTTATGAAATCCATTTGTGTGTGTCTAGCTAACTAACAATATGGTATCCTAGGTTTACACTGTCTAAGAAATCGGGCCATAGTCACACTGCATAAATGAGGCTCACTACATGAGGTCGACATAGATTTATCTATATGTGACTAAGAGGAAGC
This sequence comes from Halocaridina rubra, assembly GCA_037179515.1. Taxonomy (NCBI): domain Eukaryota; kingdom Metazoa; phylum Arthropoda; class Malacostraca; order Decapoda; family Atyidae; genus Halocaridina; species Halocaridina rubra. Next base: position 46,121 of record JAXCGZ010000238.1, read on the forward strand.
TTTTGGCTGTGGTGAGGGAGGAGATAAGGGTGTGAAGGAGGAGGATGGAGAAAATAAAACGATATGGAAATGCCTAACCCGCTGTGGATGACCCCTGATGGAAAGAACCGACAGATATAAAGATTTATTTATTAGCCTACCTGTTCCCCAAAGCTATTTTCTGTGGCTTGTTGTTCCGGTTTTACGCCACGGACTCCCTTTTCTACCAAGGGCTAGGACGGTTGCCTTCTAGCGAAGAACTTGTTTTGGCAGATGTAATCGTTACCCTGAGTGCATGCCCTTGCTAACCTCAGACCGTGACGTACAGGTCATAATTACAACGTGCTGTCACCTGCATTAGTTAATCTATCATCTTCTGTTTTAAAATTACTTAAACAATTCTTTCTTGTCTATAGGAGGGTGAATCCAAGGATAAACAAATGGGTAAGAAAAAATACAAGGATGTTTTAACAAGCTAAGTATGATTTGAATTCTGTGGACTTTTAATAACTTCAAAAAGGTGGAGCAAAACCTCTGCTCTTCCTTTAGAATTATATGGTAAATAAAATATTCTCTAAAAAGGTAAAGACAGACATAATTTTATAGTTATATTTGACAACAGAATATACAATATGTGATGGCCAATATAAATTATAATTCGTCAAATAACGTTCCAATATACACGATATTTATATTACCCCTTTAGGAGCCCCTCCAGCAGCACCCAAGAAAGTCAAAACTGCCCACCATACTGACACTGCTCCTGGAGAGCTCAATCTTCGGCGTTATAGAGTCCAGGGTGGAATTTACACTTTAGATCTGCTAGAAGTTCCCCCACAGCCCAGGGTCCTCGCTGACTGTACAATTACACAAGGTGATTTCACATTATAGTATGGTCGTTTGGATGAATGTGGGTGTTTTAGGATTGGTCTGGCCAATTCAGTAGTGTTCTGTGCTTATACTGTTTGGAGAAAGTAGCAATGTTACTCCACAAACCAGGGTCCAAGAAAATTAGCAGATTGCAGTAAACACAAGATGATTTCACACTGGAGTGCTAGATGACTGTGGTTGTTTCAGGTTTGCTTGGCCAATTCTGTTGTCTTCAGTACTTGTAAAGCTCGGACAAAGTAATAACGGCCAAAGGCAAGGCACGATTTTAATAAACTCTGCACCCAAATGAAGTCTATAATGCTGCCCAACTGAAAGATATTTAAGATATGTATTTGCACACTTGACGTGCTAATGCGCTCCAAATGAAATGAAAGTTTTATCTCGTACACTGGCAAGTGAACTACAGCACGGGACATAAACCCATTACAAAGCAATATTCGAGTAAGGTTATTAAATATGTTTTCTTCACAATCAGCTAAGGAAGTCTGTAACGTCATATGAGTACATTGGCGAGTAAATATACAAAAGCCATAAAGTAACTATTTACATAAAGGACTGCAGATATAACTACACGTCAAAAGTCTTCTTAAAAATTACAAAATAAGTGTTTGTCCCACAATCAACTGAGGTGTTTGTAGAGCCCTGCGAGTGGAACTGGGGATGCAAATAACATTTTTGGTGTCACTTGCTATAAATTATCTTAAACAAGTTTTTCCTCTTTCACTATCAGTCGAGGAGGTGTGCAGTGTCTCACGAGTACATTGGCGAGCAAAGTACAACCCTCCAGCAGCTACCGGCGAAGGAGGGAGCCAACGGAGACGAGATCCCGAAGAAGTGGAGCAAGAAATGAGGCAGTTGGAAAAAGAATTGCAGAAACTCATGCTGATCACTATAAAGTATGGGCTCTAAGCCTTCTAATGACAAAAGGTCTTGGCAGAAGAAGAAATTCTGATAGGAAAAGTCCAACCAGAATTCTAAAAGGGATGTGTGATTTGAATTGGCCATCCACTCACAAAGAGGATTACGAATTTTGTATAGGGAAAATTCAATACAGTTATGTACAAGGACCGCAATTCCTCATTAGGGGAGAGGCCGATTTTTATTCTTATTAAAAACTCGACTAATAGTTGTTGAGCAACTAGTAGTAGTAGTAGTAGTAATAGTAAGTTAAGCATCAAATAACTGAATTATTATCACACTGTCTTTGCATTCACAGACTCCCAGACACAGCTTTTTGGTTCGAGCCCCCCTTGATGGTTCTGTGGGACCAGGAGAACAGATATTGGACTAACAAATACTTTCAAGACGTTAAATACAATGAAGAACAATGTGTTATGCAGGTATTGGTGAGACCAGCAAACGGGTGACCATAACCGAAATAAAAGAGGCAGTTTTTAGTTTGCTTTGTATTTGGTTCTCAAAAAAAAAAAAAAAAAAAAAAAATTGTTTCAAAAAAGCAGAGAATCTATTTCTAGCTTATGCTTCTCGTTGCATTAAATACTGTGTTTTAGGGTGATTTTTTTTAAATTAAAACAGACTAAAACATATATGAAATTAATTTAAGCTTTCAAACCTCTGATCAATCTGAGTTAAGAATACCAAGAGGTCAGAGAATTATAGAATTATGATTTACTTTAGGCATTTTGTTAACTAATTTCTCTGCTTAAGATTAAAAAAAATACAAATAAAAAAAGTCAGAGAAATCTAAAATACAATTTCTTGGGACATTTAAAATTCTGCTTAATATATTTGGGATAAAAATCTCTTACAAAAACATTTACTTTTGGAATACTTGGTACATTTTGGTCTAAGCCATAATCTCTAACAAAAACCAAGGACTAAAATAAATTCACAAGGTAATTCTGATCAATATATTTAGGCTAAAATATCTTTTAAGAATACCAAGGATTTTAAAATACATTTACGTCAGAATTCTGTTATTATATTTAAATACATTTCACTTTTATACATCCCATAAGAGTTAGAGACACTAAATTACATTTACAGACTACTAATCTTCTAATTAATATGTTTTAGGCTAGGCCATCTCCCACAGAGACAAGAGGACTCAATGTTCCGGTTGTTCCGGTTTTACGTCACGGACTCCCTTATCAACCAAGGGCTAGGACGGTTGCCTTCTTGCGAAGGACTTGTTTTGGCAGATGTAATCCTTACGCTGAGTGCATGCCTTTGCATGCACTCGACCTGACGCCTCAGAGTCGGAGACGCTACCGACTGAGCCACGGCGACTACACAAGAGGACTCAATAGGAAAGTTAATATAGGTTCTATCCCTCTCTTTTATTTGTTTTAGGTTCGTACAACAAGGTTAGGTGTGATGGGATTGGCAATGAATAGGTATGCCAACCTTCCCTTCCAGAGTTGGGAGCTGAAGCCCAAAGGACCCGGTGCTGTCTCCCTTACTCTCATGGCAGCCGTTGTTCAAGCTGAATTCACTATAATGGTGAGATTCTCTCTCTTTCTCTCTCTTTCTCTTTCGTACGACTGAAATTCAGTTATTTACTTTTTCATAACGGATATAAAAAGGATTCGATTTCAGGGCATTTTCACTATTACTTTCATTATCAGCATTGTTATTACTATTAATATTATTATTATTATTATCATGATTATGATACTCATTATTGCTATTAATATAATTTTTACTTTTCATATTGACAGGAAGGGACTGTTCAGTTATCCAACCTGCAAGACGGTGCACGGACAGCCTTATCTCATCTCTATAACAAGCCAATGAAGCCAAAAACACTCATCAGGGTAATATATATATATATATATATATATATATATATATATATATATATATATATATATATATATATATATATATATATATATATATATATATATATATATACTCTTACTTACCGCAGCGCCGTATCCACTCGGACGTGGGCCACCATGGATCGCAATACTTCCCTATCTTTCTCTCTTCTCCGTATCTGAGCATCCATCCAATTCCCACAGATCGCATTTTTAATCCATCTAAGAGTTTCTTTCTGGGTCTTCCTCTTCCTCTCTTTCCCGGGATTCTCCCAGTCATGCAGGTGATCTCGAGGCCTTCCTTCCTCTCTATATGTCCTGTGAATCTTAATTGTCTTTTGTATATGTTAGTCATTATTTCCCTTTTGATGTTCCAGTCTGCTCAGTATCTCCCCATTTATTATTTTCTACGTCCATGAGATCTTCAACATTCTTCTCCATATTCTCATTTCCATTGCCTCTAAGTTCTTACTTGATTGTTTATTGATTGTCCAAGTTTCACTTCCATACAGTAATGTTGACCATATGTAGCATTTTACAAATCTTTTCCTTAGCTCCATTGATATTTTTGACTTTGTTATTAGTTTCTTTATCTTCTCCATGCTTTGGTTTGGCTATAGCTATTCTTCTTCTTATTTCTTTTTCACTTTTGCCATCCCAATTTATAGTACTTCCTAGGTATGTGAATGGTTGTACTTGCTCTATCCTTTCGTTCCCCAATCTTAAATTGACTATTGGACTTCTTCCCTTCTTTGTTATTACCATTGCCTTTGTTTTCTTTATGTTTATCTTTGTTCCTTTCGATTTGTTTTCTTCATATTTTTAAAGATCAAAATACTGTTATTATTTCTAGTATCGCTATTTGTAGTAGTAATAGTAAAAGCATGTTTTACGTCGTGAACTCCCCTTTTAACCAAGGGCTAGGACGGTCGCCTCCTTGCAAAGGACTTGTTTTGGCAGATGTTATCGTTACCCTGAGTGCTAACCTCAGACCATTGGCGGGGCGCAAACCTTCGACCTGGCGCCTCAAAGTCACGGACGCTACCGCTTGAGCCACGGTGACTTAGTAGTAGTAATAGTAGTAACTCTTAAACTAGAATCTGGATATACGTCTGAATGTAATAGTTTAATAACAATTAAAAAAAAATACACTACATAGAGTGGGTGTTCGAGAGGTTGTCCAGTTTGTTTCAATATAAAAAACTTGACAGATTAGTAGAAATGTCCTTGAGTAACATTTCTAGTTTTCCCGATCGCCCTCCAGAGAACTTAAGAAAAAATGTAGATATAGTTTTCCAGTTCTTTTGCCTTCCACAGACCCTCCAGTTCTACGGCATAAACCTATTCCCAGACCGGGATAGTTACTGCTACATAGATGGCCTCCCATCCAAGCACAGACCCACAGAACAGCACCTGTATCGTTGTATGGCTCTGGTGGCCCCAGCCATCAACTTTGTCTGGAGTCGCTGGAATCTTTTGGCTGGACAGAACAAACTCGTGTTCCAGATGAAGACCAAAAAACTAGCAGCGGATGAAAGCCAGGTGAGTGGTAGGTGACCGACAGGGAGTTCTGGTAACACTGCAATGGGCAATTATCAGAGACGGTACAAAGAAGCTCCGTCACTCAGTTACCAGCAGACGACATTAGACAGTGGCGCCTCTGGTGGTCGGGTGGGGCATCGATGTGATGTCATCGGCTGGCAGCCTAGTGAGAGAGCTAACATCTATAATCTCAGGCTATATAATATTGCTTATTTTTATCAGGTTGGACAACCACTGGTGCTGGTAACTCCGCAACGGACGTGTGTTTTGGAATGTACTGAAATATCTCAGTCATTTTCTATGAACCAGGAAGATCCAGACAAGGTAATTAAATAAATACATTATTATTATAATTACTATTATTATAACTATATTATTATGATAACAATGATGAAGATAATGCAAATGGTGACAGTGATGATGATGGTAATAATTATTATAACTATGATAATCATTATTATTATTATTATTATTATTATTATTATTATTATATTATTATTATTATTTTTATTTTTATTTTATTATTATTATTATATTATTATTATTATTATATTATTATTATTATTATTATTATCATTATTATTATTATAATTTTGCAGTACCATGCGGACCTGTATAAAATGGTGAAAGGTGACATGGGTCCAGCTGTGAACCAGATTGTCCAATCAGCGACCCCCGTTTTCATTCATACAATACATTATATGCTTAAGTCCTCTTCCATTATATCATATTGTTAAGGCACTCTCTCTCTCTACCTACCAATGTCTGTGTCTCGATATTTGCATATATTTCTTTGTCTTTATTTCATTTTCATCTTCATCTCTTTTACATTTCTATAGATCTTCTTCCTCATCGTTTGTATATTTTTCCTTTTGTTCTTCTTCTTCTCGGTTTTCAGTTTCTTCTTTCTTGCCTACTATATTTTTTTCTTCATTTCGTCTCCAGCTCTTCTTAGTCCTTATTTCCTCCTTTTATCTCACACTTCTTCTTCATTTTGAGGAAATAATAATGGTAACAAAAGACTACAACATAGATATCCTCTGTGTAAGTGAAACTTGGCTTCTTCCTACAATTGAAAATAAATGTGAATATCCCAGAGTTTAAAATATATTGCAGTGACCATGAATTTATGTTAGAAATTATCTTAGTGCATCAGAAATAACCACAGGTCTAGAAAAAGCTGAAGAGCTCGAAGATACATGGATCATTGTGCAGTATCAGAAACTTCCATCTTTCAGTGTAGGGTGTGTTTACTGTCACCCAAAAGCACCTTCGAGTTCATTCAGTCATCTGCTAGAAGCATTCAGAAATATCTGTGTGCGCCATAAACCCGTATACATACTTGGTGGCTTTAATGATGACTTGCTCTCAGCAGATAACAAATTGAAAAGGGTGATCAACACTGTGAAGTTAACACAAATAGTGACAAAACCGACCCGCATTACCCATAATTCTAGGACTCTGATAGTTCTGATAATAGCAAATAAAGTGGAAAGAAAACCCTATTGGGACGTAGTTCCTGCCCACTTGCAGATCACGAGCTCAACATTGCTATGCTACTCATAAACAAGCCCAAAAGGAAGCCTCTCTTTAAGACATTCCAGTGTCTAAATAATTACTCCCCTTATATCTTTTGTGATGCATTAATCAACAACACAAATGTACTTAATAGTATAATAAACACAGATAACGTTGATTTGCAGGTTGAAATTCTAACAAAAGTCTTCCGTGAATGCTTAGATAGTTGTGCACTCATTGCAACAAGAAAACTAACCCTCCCCTCAGTCCCCCGGCTAACCAATGACATCAAAGAGGCAATGCAAATCAGAAATCAAATACAAAAAGAGCTAAAAATGAATAGATATGATATGACTTTCCATGGACACTATAAAGTAGAAAAGAAATGTTTCAGATCTCTCATAAATATAAGTAAAAAAAGACTTTTACAAAAAAACAAATGAATGACTAGACATGAGTTGAAAAGTTCAAGTATTTGGGATCAACAGTAGCAGAGGATGGTGACCTAGAATCAGAAATAACCCACAGAATACAAGCGGGATGGAAGAACTGGAAGAAAGTGTCTGGGATGCTGTGCGACAGGAGAACAGGGATTTAGTTGAGGGGTAAAGTGCATAAGACAGTTGTGAGACGGACAATGATGTATGGAGCATAGACATGGGCAATAAGGAAGACACAAGAGAAAAAGCTGGATGTGGCAGAGATGAGGATGTTGAGATGGATGTGTGTGGTTATAAAAAATGATAAGATAAGAAACGAGGTAATTAGAGGTACCTCAAAAGTTAGAGAAATATCAGATAAGATACAAGAAAGTAGACTAAGGTGGTATGGTCATGTCGTTAGGAGGGATGAACAGTATGTTGGGAGGAAGGTGATGGAAATGAATATACAAGGTAGGAGAGGGAGGGGGAGACCAAAGCGTAGGCGGATGGATTGCATCAATGACGACCTGAGTGATGAGGTATGGGACAGGAACATATGGAGAACACTGGCCAGAAACATTAACCTCACATAAAAGTTGGAAAGGATGTAGACGAAGAAGAAGACATGATACAGCGGCAACATGGAAAGTGAAAAGAAGCATGATACCAAATGGGAAGACTACCTCAGAAAGTTATGAAAATATTACGGAGTTGAAAGACAAAGCGGAAAACTTTAATAACTATTTTGCTAACGGTGGGAAAAATACAAATGAGAAAACAAGAAAAGATCAACTCAGTGAACATGAGTACTTACTTAAATGTCAATTCTTCCAATGTAAACACAAGAGAGTACTTCAAGATAAATCTTGCCGATTGTGCTACCCTAATTCTTACCATAAAGAGCCCAAAAAACTCTGGCTCTTATGGTCCAGATGGTATACCATTTCAATTCATCAAAGATGCTCTACCCATAATTGTATCTTATATTCTAGCTATTATGAACACTTCCATTGTTACTAAAAGGTTTCCTGACTCTTGGAAATATCACATGTAATACTTCTGCATAAAAAGGGGGACAGAGAAGATGTTGTCGTAAAGTAATTTTACCCAAGAGGTGTAACATGACATTACCCATGTAATGTCATGTGTGACTCAGGTGGTGTGACTTGACATTTCCAGTGTGGTGTCCTGGGTAAAGTGTGTGTTTACAGAGAGATGGCAAGATCTATGGTTCAATCCATAGGCCTCTCACACCTTTGTGTCCTTGATCGACAGAGGTCAGAAATGTCACACATTTCTGTGTTGTTCTCACGAGAACCGAAAGCCAGCCTCCACCACATACATACATGTGCACTTGGGAAAATATATGTGTAGAAAGTACACATATAGGCACTTATGTTAGAATGTTCCTTGTACCCATTTGGCGTTCTTTTAGCCATGCTTCTCCCGCTATAGGTAATTGGTTATACTCGTTTTCTCTGGAAGCCTATTGGTGGAGGCGTGTCCAAGTATACCACGCCCTGCCATCTTGGCGATACAAAAGAGTCAAAAGCAGTGAGAGACCAGTAGAGTCTTGTGGGCACTGACACCTTTAGCATATACCCTAAGGGGACGGGGAGGCATTGAGGTGTAGAATAAGTGTATAACTAAATAAAGTACGTGTTAAGCAACTCTTGCACATCCATTATCACCTCGCACACTGTAGCTTTGGCTAGTCAGTATAGTGATTATCTATACAACAATGTGACAAACTATCGTCCCATTTCCCTACAACCCATTTTCTCTAAAATATTAGAAAATATTGTTGCATGCCAACGTATGTCATATTTAGAGTCAAATAGACTATTAGCTATTAACCAACATGGTTTCAGACCGAAACTCTCGACGGAAGCTGCACTGCTCAAAGTTACGAGTAGCATCTATAATAATATAGATATGAACAAAAAAAATCTCTGCTTGTATTATTAGACTTATCAAAAGCCTTCGACAGTGTAAACCATGAAATTCTTATAAGTAAATGTTCTAACCTAAATATTGATCCGAGCTGGTTTAGAGAGTATCTATCTAATCGCAAACAGTCTATCTGTCTTATCAACATTATCTCTATGCCAAAAAATTTATCATTTGGTGTTCCACAGGGATCAGTACTTGGTCCTATCCTCTTCTCCATTTACGTAAATGATCTATCTTCTTTCATTTCTGTCTACTCGTACAATAAGCAAATGACACTCAACTACTCCTTAGTGGTGATATTAATAATCTCCCAGAGCTAACCTTACGAGCAGAAAACACTCTGTCAAAAATTAAAACCTATTTTCAAGAAATTGGGCTGCTAATAAACGAAAGTAAAACACAATGCATATTTATTGGCTCAGGATTCCATATAGCACAAATTCCAGAAAACACAACAATTAATTCTTCCGGTAATATCATTACACCTAGCAAAACTGTCAAAATCCTAGGAATTCACTTTGATTACTACATGTTGTTTGATTCCCATATAGATAAAGTATGCAAAAAGGTTGCAGGAACATTAATGTACTTATCACGTATAAAAGACAATTTTGAGACCACCACTCAAATAACTATTGTTGAATCTCTATCCCTAAGTCACATTAATTATTGCACAACTGTTTGGGGAGCTACCACAAAGACTCAGATAAACAGAATACAGAAGCTTATTAATTTTGCAGCCCGAGTTGCCCTGGGAGGAATAAGAAAGTATGACCACATCACACCAGCTCTCAAAAAATTGGGTGGCTGCAGGCAGAAAACAAAGTCGCTTATGTAATTTATGTTTTTTTATACAAAATTTTGAACCAGCATTATCCTAGCTGGCTATTTGATTTAAAAACAGTCAGGGATATAAGGGGAACCAACGAAAGACAGAGTAGCGAGCTCTTTATTCAGAGAACAAACATAGAAGCAGCTTCAAAGATGATCACTATTAAAGGGCCAACACTCTGGAACAATATCCCAGAGCATCTTAAAAATTCATCGTCCTTCGCAGCTTTCAAAGGGATACTATATAGTTTCTTTTGGACAAATAGTTGCTGCTCACACATTAACTAAACTTAATGATTTAATGCATTAACTAAACTTAATGATATAATGCAATTTCCCTTGACACTAACCTCTCTATATGTAAACTGATATCGCCTTCTATGTTCTGTAGGTTAAGAACTAATTATTCTATTGTAAGAAAAACAAATATGGTGATGATGTCGATAAAAACGATCCTCTATCGAGCGTTATTATTACTACTTTATTATTAACATTATTGTTAATATTTTTATTACAGTATTATTATTTTGTAGGAAAGCTACATTTAATTTAACTGTATGTATTGCCATCTTACTTATTAGTTCAATTACTCTTAAATCGTAGAAGAATAACCATTGTACCAAAATGGAAATAAATGTTTTGTTGGTTCTCCATCGTTTCTTTATCTTCTTCACTTCTTTTCTTTCCATATTTTGTCTTCATTTTCATCTCATCATTTTCTATTCCATTTTTTCATCTTTCTCCTTCTCCATTCCTCCTCCTTCTTCTTTTTATTCTATGCTCTATTTTTTCTTTATTTACATTTGTATCATGCTGTCACGACTACAAATTATATTCAGAGAGAACTAAATAAAATAAATAAAAACCATTTGATTTTTAATAAAAAAAAAATGAAATAACATTAATATCCATATGTAGTCTTTGTTGAGAGCATATCAATAAATCATCATAAAATTTTTCGGCTTCTCGCCACACACTCTCATATCCTCCCTCACCACATTCATAAACCTCCTCTTTGACCTACTACTCCCCCTCCAGCCTGGTAACTCCAACCTCAGCAGCCTTTTCCCAACATATTCCTCATCCCTCCTCAGAACATGCCCATACCATCTCGGTCTCGCCTCTCTCACCATGTCCCCAATTCATCCTACCTGCGCTATACATCTAATATACTCATTCTTTGTCCTGTTCATCCTCGTCACCCCCAGAGAAAACAGCCTCCAGCTCTGTCTCCTGTCTTTTTTTGTGAGTGGGACTGTGTCTAAGCCATACAACACAGCATATCAACAAATAATTATATAAAATAGAATTTTTCTTCTAAATATATGGCAAATTTATTATTATTATTATTATTATTATTATTATTATTATTATTATTATTATTATTATTATTATTATTATTACTCTTATAATTATTGTTTTGACATGTTTATGAATATGTAACAGAAGACAAAAAATGGCAAAAGGTGAAAGGATGCAAAAGAAGAAGATGAAGAAGAAGAAGAAGAAGAAGAGGAGGAGGAGGAGGAGGAAGACTGCTAAGTTATGGAAACTTGACCATGTCACAAACACCAAAAACGATAAAAAAATTATGCTTTCATAATTTCACTGAGATAATTAACTGGAATAAGTACAAAGCCTATACCCTTATAGGCATACACCAGAAAAGAGAGGTTAGAGGAAATAAGAATTTAGGACAAAGTAAGCTCACACAAGCACACACCCACACAAACAATTAGGTAATCACACACACACACACACACACACACACACAAACACACACACACACACACACACATATATATATATATATATATATATATATATATATATATATATATATATATATATATATATATATATATATATATATATATATATATATATATATATATATATATATATATATATGTATACTTACGATTTCATCTCTTCCTGTAACTAAGTCTTTTTACTCATATTCTATTCTTCTATATATTTTCCTCCTTCTCCTCCTCATTCTTTTCTTCTTCTTCCTCCTCTTCCTCTTATATTATTCTTCCCCACCACTACTAGATCCTCAGAATAGTTGGTCTGTGACCAATCCCCCCTCCCCTCGATGGACAAATGCACACCACGTGCATAAACAGAGAGAGAGAGAGAGAGAGAGAGAGAGAGAGAGAGAGAGAGAGAGAGAGAGAGAGAGAGAGAGAGAGAGAGAGCATATTACCGAGTATTAAGATCGAAAAAAACTCGGATAAAAAGGATTTGGGAAGATAAAGAAAAAGAAGAAAAGGAGGAAAATATTACTCTACAAATGGTGAGGCATGTGTATCTGTGTGATTACCTAATTGTGTTTACGGAAAGAGCCCAAAGCTCGTATCCTCCCGTCTCCTGATCGGTTCCATTTTCTACTTAGTGGTACTTATCATACCTGTCCTTAAAACTATGGATTGAGATAGCATTAACTACCTCCCCGCTTAGCCAATTCCAATCATCAACTACTCTTACACTGAAAAAGTATTTCCTTACATCCTGCAAAGAAGTTTTCTTACGAAGCTTCAAACTATGACCTCTAGTTCTAGAGCCAGCCATATCAAATTATCGATCCCTATCCACTCTATCATAACCATGAAGGAATTTAAAGACTGTCACCATATCCCCCCTCAATCTTCTAGCTTCGAGTGATGGTAAGTCTAATTCCCTCAGCCTCTCATCATAACTGAGATTGCGTATTTCTGGCACCAGTTTCGTGGCATGTCTTTGAACTTTTTCAAGCTTAGCTATGTTCTTTTTCAAGTGCGGATTCAAAATGGGGGCTGCATATTCGAGTTTTGGCCTCACATAGGTTACATATATATTTCTGAACATTTCCTTGTCCATGTGCCTGAAGGCTAACCTTACATTTGATAAGAAAGCATATGCTCCCCTTACTATGTCATTTATATGTATTTATATGTATTTTCTGTCTCTTGAAGTTGTACTCCAGCCACCGAGTAGTCAAGCTTGGGCCTTCTTGCACTTGTACCCATTCTCATTACCTTACATTTTGAAGTATTGAATTTCATTAGCCACTTTTCTGACCACTCATACAGACTATTTAGATCCTCCTGAAGTTCTCTACCATTGTTCTCGTTTCCTACTTTCTTCACAATCTTTGCATCATCTGCAAACATATTCATGAATGAATTTACAGACTCTGGTAGGTCATTTACATATACAAGAAAGAAAAGTGGCCCTAAAACTGAACCCTGTGGAACTCCACTATTAACTCTTCTCCATTCAGACACTGAGTGTCTTACTCTAACCCTCTGTTCCCTTCCTTCTAAGTAAGTTTTTATCCATTCCAAGACATTTCCACCTATTCTAGCCATTGCTTGCAGCTTCCTAATAAGTCTCCCATGTGGAACAGTGTCAAATGCTTTCTGGAAGTCTAGGAATATGCAATCTGCCCAGCCCTCTCTTTCCTGTAAGATTCGGCTTACCTCATCATAAAATCCCAATTAGTTTGTTACTGTTGATCTACCTTCTCTGAAGCCATGTTTCCTCACTGACAAAAAGTTGAAGGATTCCTTAGTAGTTTCTCTTAGTAGATGTATGTATTCATGCCTGCATATATACATTAAATCTTATAGAAACACAAGGGTAATGCTGGCAGGCATATTCTTATATAATCTGTGTATATTTGCACACATTAGAAATAATAATAATAATAATAATAAAATAATAATAATAATAATAATAATAATAATAATAATAATAATAATAATAAAAATAATAATAATAATAAAAATAATAATAATAATAATAATAATAATAATAATAATAAAAATAATAATAATAATAATAAAAATAATAATAATAATAATAATAATAATAATAATAATAATAATAATAATAATGGTAGTAGTAGTAGCAGTAGTAATCAAAGAACAGAGAAAAATGACTATTCATACCGGAAACATATTCGAGCTTGGATGATGTGGTGATTCCTTCAACAATTTTTTTGATAAAAAGTAGTAGCAGTAATAGCAGTAATAGTAGTAGTAGTAGTAGTAGTAGTATTAGTAGTAGTAGTTATAGTTACGAAAATGAATATATTCACGAAAAGAAAAAGGAATTGCAAATAATGGTGTCAAAAGGTTGGAAAGGAGTGGAGGGGGATGGGTTTTAGAATGGGGGCGGGGCTTAGAGGGAGTATTCTAGGAGTGGGTATGGGAGGGGCCACGGGGGAAGGGGGAGGGGCCTGAGCTTAAGGCTGATGCTCAAGGGATTCGGCGACAGTTTCTTGATTGCTTTAACAGACCAGAGTGTCACTCACCTCTCTCTCTCTCTCTCTCTCTCCTCTCTCTCTCTCTCTCTCTCTCTCTCTCTCTCTCTCTCATGACATCTCTGTTTATTACTTTCACTCTTTCTACTTCTTTCTCATTGTTTTCTCTGATTTATCTCTTTATATTTTACTCTATCTTTCTATCCCACTGTTTTTAAATATCTATCTATTCATTTACTTATCTCACACCGTCTCCCTAATTTTATTTCTCTCTCTCTTATACGATAAAAAACACACACACACATTATATATATATATATATATATATATATATATATATATATATATATATATATATATATATATATATATATATATATATATATATATATATGATTGAGTCGATTTTACGTCACGAACTCCCTTTTCTACTAAGGGCTAGGACAGTTGCCTTCTTACGAAGGACTTGATTTGGCAGATGTAATAGTTACCCTGAGTGTATGCCCTTACTAACCTCAGTCCGTGACGGGGCGCGAATCCTCGACCTGCCACCTCAGAGTCGCAGACGCTACCATTTTGCCACGGAGACTACATATACATATACATACATATATATGTATATATATATATATATATATATATATATATACATATATATATATATATATATATATATATATATATATATATATATATATATAGATAGATAGATAGATAGATAGATAGATCGATAGATAGATAGATAAACACACACACACACATGCAAACATTATATATATATATATATATATATATATATATATATATATATATATATATATATATATATATATATATATACATATGAATCATTTTTTACCCCGACCGGGACTTGAACCTAGGACTTATAATTACTAAGTCAAGGCGCTACCAACTACACACCACAGAAGGTTAAAAGGAATCCAACCTTATAGCTTATATCTGCTATACTTAGGAATGAACGCATTCTATCTGAATGCCACTATGTTCATATTACAGATTCCCCAATCTCACTCGTAGCTTCATTTTCGCATTTAATTCAATTCCCAATCTCATTCGGGATATATATATATATATATATATATATATATCTATATATATATATATATATATATATATATATATATATATGTATATATATATATATATATATATATATATATATATATATATATATATATATATATATATATATATATATATAAACCCAAGGATTCAAAAGTTCAAAGTGTCAAATGACATAAAATAAATGAAAACGCACAATAAAATCAATCTTTTATTTTTGTGAATAATTCACAAATCAAGTACAAAATTACTTGGTTATTGAAAGAGAGAGAGAGAGAGAGAGAGAGAGAGGAGAGAGGAGAGAGAGAGAGAGAGAGGAGAGAGAGAGAGAGAGAGAGAGAGAGAGAGAGAGAGAGAGAGAGAGGAGAGGATGAAATGTTTATAAGAAAGGATTGAAGTAGACAAGTCAAGAGACCCCAAATGAAAGTGACAAATGCTGTACATAAAGAATAAGCGAATTGGGAGGCTGCTAAGTCTATCGACCACACATAACTGTGAGAAAAAATTTACAAAATTAATTATTATTAATAGTACATTATTATAGTTTTGATTAAAGAAGAAAATCACATTACATATATACTGTATATTATAAATATAAATAAACGTAATTACTCTAGTACATAAAAATTTAAGTACACTTGTGTGTGCATTGACTCAGCCATCCCTTTGCGAGGTGGATTGTGGCCAGTGTATGTATGTATGTATGCATGCATGGGTGTATTTATTTACCTATCTGTGCTTACGAGAAAGAGCCCAATTTTCATGTACGTCTGTATGTATGTAAGATATTTAGTTTATCTACATATTAATATTCGTATTTCATGATAATAACATTCCACTTTAAATTCCGAATTTCAGGAATCAGTAATTCCAGACTTTAAGAATGGGTGCATGGTTTGACTCTTTCCACCTCTTATAATAATTATGGCCACTGCATATGTAGGTAAATATTAATCAGGAATCTGGAACTGATAATAATCTCACTTATAATTCCAAGTCTCAAGAATCTGGAATCGCAATAATCTCGTTGTGAGTCACAGCTCTTAAGAATAAGGAATTGGTTATAATTTCAAAGTAATTCAAAGAGTACACGTCCCCATGCAATGCTTTAGATAAAAAAAAAGAAATCTGGAATTGGCATATTCCCAATAAAGTTCAAGATATCAGGAATCTTGAATTAACATAATAATCACTGCAAGTTCCAGACATCAGGAATCTGGGATTGGTGTGATATATTAAGTTTCAAATTTTTGGAATCTGAAAATAATAATATTCAATTTTAAGTTTAAGATCTCAGGAATCTGGAATTGGTAATCATCTCACTCTAAGATCCAAAGATAATTTCACAGTAAGTTCCAGATCTCAGGAATCTGGAATTGGTATTATGCCACTATATGATCAATATATAATGAATCTGTAATTAGTAATATTCTCACTGTATGTTCCAGACATCAGGAATCTAAAATTGGCAATAATTTCACTTTAAGTTTCAGATCTCAGAAATCTGGAATTGGTAAATATTTTAATACCAGTTCAGTATTGCGTCATCTCACCGGAATTGCCATATTTTAGGAATCTAGAATTAGTAATAACCACATGGTAAGTTCTATATTTCAGGAACTTAGAATAAGTGACAATTTCACTGTAATTCCCAGATTACAGGAATGTGGACTTGACATTATCTCACACTAAGAATTCTAGGAACATAATATTTTATGGTGCAACTTCATACAAGGAACACAATTTTCATAGTATGATTTCAAACTAGGAGCGCATTTTTCATGGTAGGATTCCATAATAAGAGCACTATTTGCATGGTAGGATTTCATACTGGGAGCACTATCTGCATAGCAAGACTTCATACTAGGATTATTTTAATAGGATTTTATACCAGGAACACTATTTTCATGGTAGGATTTCATATTAGGAGCACCATTTTCAAGGTAGACTTTCATACCAGGAGAACTACTTACACGGTATATTTTCATAATATAAGCACTATATACATACTACGAGCACTATTTTCAAGATAGAATTTTTTACTAGGAGCACAATTTCCAAGGTAAAACTTCATACCAGGATCAAAACTTTTACGGTATGTTTGCATAACAGAAGCTCCAAATACATGGTAGGACTTCATACTAGGAGCACAGTTTCCATAGTAGGATTTCATACGAGCACTATTTCCATGGTAAGATCTCATACTTTGAGCACAATTTCCATGGCAAGATATTATACTGGGTATACAATTTCCATGGCAGGAGTTCATACTGGAAGTACAGTTCTCCTGGTAGATTTTCTTACTAGGAGCACTATTTTCATAGTGATATTTCATACAGGAAGTTCCATTTTCTCGGTTTGATTCTAATATTGGAGCACATTCTTTTCTTGTAGGATTTCATACTAGAAACACTGTTTTCATGGTTAGATTTCATAGGGGCACCATTTTCATGGTATGATTTCATACTAGGAAAACCATTTCCTTGGCAAGACATCATACTATGAGCACAATTTTCATGGTAGTATTTCATACTAAGATAAAAATTTTCATGACAGAATTTCATATAGTGAAAAATTTTCATGGTAAGATTTAATCCTTACATCTTCTTCGTCTACATCTCTCCCTACAATTATCCTACAATTAATCCTCAGAACAGAAAAGAGCACACTTGAATGGTAGGGTCATCTAAAGGTGATGATTTCATGTATGACGCCAGGTCAGGTGGCACTCCTGCCATACTGCTAAGAACACTATCTGCGGAACTCCCAGTGACACTGCTGTTACCACCAGTCTTCTAAAAAGAGAGAAAGAAAAAAATAAATTATATATATATATATATATATATATATATATATATATATATATATATATATATATATATATATATATATATATATATATATATATATATATATATCTGTTGATAGAGCTGTTTATCAGTACTCATTTCTATACCAGTAATAACAAGCCAATATCCCCCTTATAAGGAGTGTGCCCGAGTCAAAGCACACGTCCATTCTAGGATTCTGGTTGGGTTTTTCCCACCTGGACTCCTTACGGTATGCTCACGAGGAAGATGAAAAGGAGGGAATTCCTAGTTTCCTAGCTTCATCCCAATATGGGAACTTTTACAGTATGCAGGGGAGCACAGAGGTGTTCTTGAACATGGCAAAGAAGAAAGAAAGAAGAAAATGAAAGGTAAGACTCAAAGAGAGAGAATGAACTATGTGAGGTAGAGAATGAACAATTCCTCACTAGGACTAATCCCACCCAATGTACATTTCTTACTCATAATGACTATTCATAAAATCAATTATTCCTTTAATTAAGAATTAAGTAAACGTAATTATGCCTAAAATACAGCTATAGACGAAAAGACATTTATATAAATTAATAAGCAATCATTTCGTAATGCAATAAAATAAATATCGAGGTAAAACATAACTGATAATAATGCGATTTCATCTTAAAAATTCAATAAATAATATATGTAACTTTATTATATTTTGCTACATGACATCAAGTAAGGGCATCCAGCCTGCATGTCCCAGCTACAACCCTCTGTGTCCACCCACATTAGAAAAGGAATTAAATGACTTAAACAACAAACAAACAGCCCAACTAAAGGAAAAGGAGAACAATACATATTAATCCATGTCATTGGATAAAAAATCAAAGCCAAAATCACACACACGAGAAGGCTGAAAGGAGACAGTTCATGGACTCAAAACCCAGCAGCAGAGGTCAGTTCAAAGACTTCAGACCCAGCAAACGAGGACAGTTTAAAGACTCAGATCTCAGCTAAGGAAGACAATTCAAAGAGTAAAAGTTCAGCTAAGGAAGACAGTTCAATGACTAAAAGCTCACTTAAGGAAAACTGTTTATAGACCCCAACCCCAGATATAGATGGCATAGCAAAGACTCAGAGCTCAGATGCAGACAGCAAATTTAAGACTCAAAGCCCAGCTGCAGATGGCAAATAAAAAAAAAAACTGATGAAGACAGACTAAATACTCAAAACTTAACTAAAGAAGAAATACCAAAGATTCTAAGGCCGACTGATGAGGACAGATTAAATACTCAAAACTTAAATTACAGAAGCTCAGCTGGAGAAGACAGATTAAATGCTCAAAACACAGCCACGAATTAAAGGCCCAATTTCTTAAACAGTGTAAACCTAGGATACCATATTGTTAGTTAGCTAGACACACGCAAATGGATTTCATAAATGCATCTGACGCGGTTCTGTGTATGGCTAGGATCCCGTACGGGATCCTAGCCATACACAGGACCGCGTCAGATGCGTTTATGAAATCCATTTGTGTGTGTCTAGCTAACTAACAATATGGTATCCTAGGTTTACACTGTTTAAGAAATCGGGCCAACGTCTCAAGTATCGGCTACAGAAGAAAGTTCAAAGACAAAAACAACTAGACCAGTCAAATAGGAAGAAGATAATTCAAAGACTCAAAGTTCACCCAAACTCTCAAAGATGAAGGAAACAATATTGAATGCCTACCAATTTTGACAGCCTAACAAACAAAATCACATAAAAGAGATAAAACACAAAAAAGCAGTCAGACAGATTTCATCTAGTATATATATATATATATATATATATATATATATATATATATATATATATATAATATATATATATATATATATATATATATATATATATATATATCTATATCTATATCTATATCTATATCTATATCTATATATCTATATATCTATATATATATATATATATATATATATATGTACATATATATATATATATATATATATATATATATATATATATATATATATATATATATATATATTATATATATATATATATATATATTTATATATATGTACATATATATATTATATATATATATATATATATATATATATATATATATATATATATATATATATATATATATATATATATATATATATATATAAACAAGTAAATCGAAGCTAATTATCTCATTTTCTCTCTTTGTTTGCAGATAGTAAGTATTATATCCCAGAACAGAATGTTGGTCACCGTTTGTCTACCTAACCTCAAGTGTTGGCTCTTAACCTAGTTTAGAGAAAAGGGTGAATCTGGATAACTGAACTAATCCAAAGGGTAAATTACACAAAGAACGTTGAGAAACCCGTTCAAAGCCTCAGACACTACTGAGTAAGGAAACGAATGTATTTACACACCTGTTTCTTTAGTGACGCCAAACAAAATGTACACACTGGTCTGCGTTCACCTGTCCCTGTGTAGGAATACTGTGTGTGACGCAGACATGGTTGCTCCACTGGACCTGAAACACATATAGATGCACATATGTACAGTAGCTCCCAAAAACCAGGGGTGCATTTCAGGAGCCCTAAGCAGCCCTGAACTAGATATTCTGGAGCATGTGTACATGCTAAATTCTGTCAACATGTGATACTGTCGAGCGCCATCTTTTGACAGAATGAAGCATGACAGTTCCATGTTGTTTTGGACTCATTGGTTCAGGGCGACCAAGATTCACGAGCTGTGCCCAACTATTTTACATAAATACAAGTACTAAAAAAATATGAACATACATAAACAGTACTTATATTGCATATTACTACATATGAAATATGTCCATGGATGAAATAATTCAGTATAAGGTACAAATAAAAATAATTAATAAATTGCATAATAGAAGCGCAATATTTTGATGCTGTCGTAAATATCCACTGAACTGAGATTTGAAGGGATTAACTTGTGAAAAAATGAAAGAAGAATGATAATGAATTTGACAGTACCTAGGATTATATACATCAGAAGTGTCATAATGAATATTTCATTTTTTTTAACACATAACAGTTGGCAAACTGGGTTAGATAGAGAAGATATGATAATGCCCTTGCTATGTCCAGTTGTGGCCACCCTGCTAGATTTAGCAGGATATGGCATTATATTGATAAAAACACATTTCAACTAGGTGACCAGAGTCTCTCCTTGATCATAAGCAATAATATCTTAAAAACTATGCTAGATGGATTATAAATGTTGATGAAGCTTTTCAAACACCAGCATAATAATAGTGTCGGTGAAGGAGAAAGGCCATCATGTTTTGTGGTATCGCAAACCAAAAACGTCAATTACAGTACGGAGTATGTGCAACCTCCTTTATCACCATCATTGCTATTATTATTATCATTACTCCTCCCTAGGGTGGGGGACAAATATACCACCTCCATTTTCCCCAGCTTGTCATAATAGTCGCTTCAACACTCAAGGCTCTGCTATGACTAGGCCATTCCCCTTACAAGGAAGATAGAGGTCCTCATATATTGATATTGTGATACTCATGTAACAAACAACAACTCTTCATTATTGCATACGATACCTGCTAGCAACTGGGTTCCAAGATGGCTGATGTAGGACGAAGCCAAACGAAGGGTTTCGATCTTGGAGAGCTTCCTGTCAGCCGGTTCGGTTGGGATGAGGGTCCGCAAGGTAGTGAAGGCACTGTTCACGCTGAGGGGGGACGACGCCAAATTCAGTTTGGTGGAAGTGAGTCTGAATGAGTGGAGAAGGAATGACAACACGGTGCCAGATCAGGCAAAACAGGGGTAGATGGAGAAGAAAAGGAATGACAACACGGTGCCAGATCAGGCAAAATAGGGGTAGATGGAGAAGAAAAGGAATGACAACACGGTGCCAGATCAGGCAAAATAGGGGTAGATGGAGAAGAAAAGGAATGACAACACGGTGCCAGATCAGGCAAAATAGGGGTAGATGGAGAAGAAAAGGAATGACAACACGGTGCCAGATCAGGCAAAACAGAGGTAGGTGGAGAAGAAAAAGACTGCATAATGGTGCCGGATCGAGCAAAACAGAGGTAGATAAGAAAGAGAAAGAATGATAATCATGGTGCTGGATCAGGCAAAACAGAGGTAGATGAAGAAAAGGAATGACAATACGGTGCCGGATCAGGCAAAACAGAGTTAGATGGAAAGGAAACGAGCTGGGAAAGAAGCAAAGACAGATGGAACAGACAGAAAAGGGATGATAACAAGTTAAAATAGGTCGAGGAATTGCAGATAGAGAAAAAGAGATGGTGGAACAGATAGACAAGGATGGGTAGACAATGCCAGAACAGGTTTATAGAAGTGGATGGAGAGGAATAAAAGATGGGAAAAGAGGTGGTGAGGAAAGAGAAGATGGAGTGGAAGGTAAAGGGGTGACATAAAAGTGCTGGAGTCGGTCTTATATGAGTGGCAAAAGGAGGATGAAGAAGGAGGGAGCAGAACGAGAATTAGAAGGAAGGAAGAATATGAAAGAGAAGAATATAGGAGGAGGAGGAGGCGCAGAACAAGTGACGATAAGGATATTTCAGGATGAAGAGAAGGAATGGAGAAAAAATAAAGAAGAAAACAGGGAGGAGGAGGAGGAGGAGGAGGACGAGGAGCAGCAGCAGCAGCAGCTTCAGCAGCAGCAGCAGTAGCCGCAGCAGCAGCAGCAGTAGCAGTAGCTGCTGCAGTAGCAGTAGCTGCTGCAGCAGCAGCAGAAGAAGAAGAAGAGGAAGAAGAGAAAAACATAATAGAAAGAAGAGGAAAACAAAATGGGAGGAAGAGAAGATTAAAAAAAAATTGTAAACGAAGAAGACAAAAAAGCATTAAAACGAAGAAAAGAGGATACAAAAAATAAACAAATACAATGAAAACTATAAGGTCATAGACGAAAAAAAAAAGAGAGAGATTTAAATATATATAATTAAAAAAAATAAAGTAAGGAAGGAAGGTGATATGATTAAGGGAAAAACTGTTAGAAATAAGTATGGAAGAGGGAAAATAATAATAATAAAAAAATAATACTTGTACATATGATAATGAGAATAATAGAAATTACACTGTTTGCTTCAGTTATAATATATATATATATATATATATATATATATATATATATATATATATATATATATATATATATATATATATATATATATATATATATATATATATATATATATATATATATATATATATATATATATATATATATATATATATATATATATATATATACCTTAGCAACTTTTAACGTAAAATATGACATTAATTTCTAAAATTATTGTCATACACAAATTACACGAGTTATTTTATCATTTACAATTATTTTTCACTTGTTATGTTTTGTTAATAATGTATGGGTTGTTGTGTAATTATGGGGAAGGAGTTTAATTAATTACTGCATCAATTACGTGTAAATTCTTTTACCAAATTCATACTTATGGATGTATTCGTAACCGTGTGACTCATACTTCGCATTTATGAATATGGTTTTTGTGTACATTTAGGTATACATGTAACATGTATGAATACATGTATGAATGTATGGGGCATTCATTAATGTATATATTCCTATCCAGAGAACATATGTTGGTATGTATATATACATATATGTGTTAGGGTCTGCATATATTTCAGTCCACGTTGGTTTGTATGTATGTACGTATGTATGTATGTATGGATATATATATCTCATACACTAATCCAATAATATAATATTCTAGTCCACAGTGACATGTAAGTATGTATATACGTATATGTGTGTATGTATGTACGTGTGTATAAAGGTTCATACGTATGTATATATGTATGTAAAAATGTAAGTAATGTATGTAGATACGCAAATATATATAAATTTATGCATTAATATACATATGTAAGCACATATAAATAATTGTAAAGTATATAAAAATAAAAATAAAAATTCTATTTACCTATGGGTTCGATCTCTCTCCCTGGCATTCGCGTGACATCTCTGCTTGCCACTCGTCGCTGTTAAGGAAAAACCGTCGCTGCTGGAAAACGACGAAGTCGCTGTAGAAGAAGCTGCAGAAGCTGTTGATGTTATATAGAATGTACTACTGCACGGCGACGTTTGTCCCGGATGTAAAGTCCCAGAGAGTGGAGACGAGGAAGTTCTATAAGTGGCTAGGTAAGATGGCGGCGATTCGCTTAGATGATCTTGCAATATCAAATTATTCTGATCGTTACTGTTGTTGTTAATAATAGCAGATGAAGGTTGTGGTGACGATGAAGATAAAGACGAGGCACTGGTGATATTGATGCTGTTGGTTGCATTCCGATGGATTGTCTGAATTGAAAAAATATCGAGTTCGGGATCACTTTCTTCTTTCACATCCACAGAATCAATGCCTAGAATATCCTCAACAGGTTCTAACTTTTCCACAGGTGTTAATACCGTTAGTGTCTTTGTGGGAGACATTGCAAATTCGGATTCTACAAATCTTTCTCTATGTCCTTTTTCAGATTCCACAAAACTCTCTATACGTCTCTTCTTAGCTACGGGTTCATGCTGTCGAACTCGAGTGGAACTTTCAGTCGGTGAGTTCGGTAAATTTCTAGAAATGCTGCTAATTTGATATTTGTCTGAACTTTTATATGAACAGTTCGATTTTTTGCCCATAGTGTCCGGACTGGATGTTCAGAGAACTTGAGTCAGGGAAACATTTTATTTTTTTGTTTTCTGTTTGGAAATCTGGATATATAGTTCACAGCTTTTAAACCTCACTTCCTAGTTTTTTCAAGATTATTGATAATGTTATTGGTGTTGCTGTTGTTACTATTGTTGTTGTTATTGCTATGAGATAATAATATAATAATAATAATAATAATAATAATAATATAATAATAATAATAATTAATGATAATGATAATGATAATAATAATAATAATAATAATAATAATAATAATAATAATAATAATAATAATAATAACACAGAAGCAAAAATATCTTCCAATTTAAAATGTAACAGAAATAACTGACACATTTTATAATAAGTAATTAAAAAAGTAAATGAACAAATTGAAAGTCATATAATAATAAATAAATAAAAAATATGAATAAATGACAGATTTTGTATATCAATTAAATGCAAATAGAAATTTAATATGTCTCGCCCAGGACGGGGGAGGATATCTTGTCTGCTCACCTGTTGAACAGCTGACAACTAAGCGAGAGAGAGAGAGAGAGAGAGAGAGAGAGAGAGAGAGAGAGAGAGAGAGAGAGAGAGAGAGAGAGAGAGAGAGAGAGAGAGAGAGAGAGAGAGAGAGAGAGAGAGAGAGAGACGTTGTCAGAACATACAGAAAGTTACATATAAAGGGACATGAAAAAGAATTAATAAAGCTTAGAAAATAATAATAATAATAATAATAATAATAATAATAATTATAATAATAATAATAATAATAATAATAATAATAATAATAATAATAATAATAATAATAATAATAATAACAACAATAAGGATAATGATGCAGTAGAAGTAGCAATACCGGTGGAGCAACGCAACCTAATATGGTGCTGGTCCCAAGCCCAGATAGCTGGAGCGAGCTGGTGATAGGAAGGACGTCGGACATTAAAAAAAAATAAAAGCCTACATCAAACACTAAGCCTCCAAGATGTTAAAAAATAGCGATCCTATATAAACATAGGAAAAGATGTAAATGAAGAAGAAGAAGAAGAAGAAGAAGAAGAAGAAGAAAGAAGAAGAAGAAGAAGAAGAAGAAGAAGAAGATGAATAAGAAGAAGAAGATGAAGAAGAAGATGAAGATGAAGAAGAAGATGAAGAAGAATATGAAGAAGATGAAGAAGAATATGAAGAAGAAGATAAAGAAGAAGAAGATAAAGTAGAAGAAGATGAAGGAGAAGAGGATGAAGGAGAAGAAGATGAAGATGAAGAAGATGAAGATGAAGAAGATGAAGATGAAGATGAAGATGAAGAAGATGAATAAGATGAAGATGAAGATGAAGAAGATGAAGATGAAGATGATGAAGATGAATATGAAGATGATGAAGATGAAGATGATGAAGATGATGATGAAGATGAAGATGAAGAAGATGAAGATGAAGAAGATGAAGATGAATATGAAGATGATGAAGATGAAGATGAATATGAAGATGAAGAAGATGAAGCAGATGAAGATGAAGATGAAGAAAATGAAGGTGAAGATGAAGATGAAGAAGATGAAGATGAAGACGATGAAGATGAAGATGATGAAGATGAAGATGAAGATGAAGATAAAGATGAAGATGAAGAAGATGAAGAAGATGATGAAGATGAGATGATGGAGATGAAGATGAAGATGAAGATGAAGATGAAGAAGATGAAGAAGATAAATAATAATAATAAGAAGAAATACTAGTAGTGGTAGTATTAGTAGTAGTAGAACTATTAGCAGCAGCAGAAGGAGTAGTAGTAAAAGTATTGAAAAACGATTAGCTATACCGGTAACCTAAGCGAGTTGGGATGATGAATTGGTTCCTTCAGTTATGATAAAGGTAAAAATTAGTAGTAGTAGTAGTAGTAGTAGTAGTAGTAGTAGTAGTAGTAGTAGTAGTAGCATCAGTAGCATATGGCTAATACTACTTCCCAGGGCTCACAGGATATTCTGCTGAAATTTTAAATGTTAAATAAATATTCTCTCTCATTTCACTACCTCCTCCTCCTCCTACCCCTCGTTTGGATACCCTCTCTCCCTTCCCTGAAGATATTCATATGATGACATTCTAAGTACTTCACTTCGACGAAAATAGCCTATGTCTTTTTGCGTGTGTGTGTGTGTGTATGTATGAATGTATGTATGTATGTATGTATGTATGTATGTATGTGAGAGAGCAAGCAAGTATACAGTATATGCATGTATATAAATGTGTGTATGATGCAGGTGCGTATATATAAAAATATATGTACTGTACCTACGTATGTGTGTATGTACGAGAGAGAGAGAGCGCAGAGAGCGTATGAGAGAGAGAGCGAGATGAGAGAGAGAGAGAGAGAGAGAGAGAGAGAGAGAGAGAGAGAGAGAGAGAGAGAGAGAGAGAGAGAACATTAAGAATACCTCCTCCGTCTTCCACTGTGTGTCTTAAGAGTCGGCTAAATGGGGAGGACCCAGGCGACTGGGAAGTCCTTCCTTTGCACCTCCTCTTCAACAGCGTCACGGCTCTGCTCTGACTTGGCCATCTCTTTCAAAAGGAAGATTATGGCTCTTATCTAGAGTTATAAAAATGAATGAAGAAAAAAAACATCACTTTTCTCACTGTCATCTTTTCCTCATGTTCATATAGGGTCTCTACTATTTACTAGTTTCCTCACCATATATCTGGGTTTAGGACAGGCTCTATTACAGTGTCCATATCATAAAAGAGTGGAAAATCATTTCATATATATGTTCGCAACTAAAACAAATGACACGCGCAATAGTTTGATTAATAAGAAGAAAAACACACAAGAAACATCAATTAAGAAAAATGGTAACAGAATATCAGAGAAAATTATTATTTTCACCATTTTCTATTTATTGATTAAAAACTGAAAAATCACTGCCACCCATGCACTCAAATTAACGCAGTGTTAATTCCTATGTGTAAGACTGTAAGAATGCAAAATAAGGGCGTGCCTGCTCGCAAACGTCCCCATACAATGCTTTGAATCCCAATAAAAAAATATATATATTTGAATTATCTAAAACTATAAAAGTTTGTTTTCTAAGATAGGAAACTATAAAAACTGGATATTTTTCCAAATTTAAATTTCCGATAATTACGAACATCGTGGGGAAATACAGTCTCATATATATATATATATATATATATATATATATATATATATATATATATATATATATATATATATATATATATATACACACACATGTTATCAAAATACACAAACTTTATAAAAAAATAAAAAGAACAAATTCATAACTAACATTCATTAATTTAAAAAAAAAACAATAAAACAAAACCAAATTATAAAAACATAATATTGATTTCTTTAAAAATCAATTGCAATAAAAAAAATTTAAAATACTAAAAAAAATAAACCAAACACACACAATATATATATATGCGTTCTATCCAGATAACACACACAGCAGAGGCCAGGCACTTGTTTCCTTGACAACTGTCACAGTGACACTGACGAGGGCATCTGGGCAGGAGGTGCCAATGGGGCTCATACGAATGGGGGAAGAATCCTTGGAGGGGTAGGAGTCTAGAAGCCAACGAGACAGGCAGTGGATGGGAGATGACGATCTCTCTCTCTCTCTCTCTCTCTCTCTCTCTCTCTCTCTCTCTCTCTCTCTCTCTCTCTCTCTCTCTCTCTCTCTCTCTCTCCATTTTTTTTTATTTGGATTTAAAACATTACATGGGGACATGTGCCAAGCAGTACTCCCCAGATCTGTTTAAGGGTCATTATTACACTCTTGCTCATAAGGAATTTATATATACAATAAAATTTAGTTATAAAAAGACGGCCATTAAATATATCTGCAGGACGGACATGCCGAAGTAATCCCTATTCCTTTATATACGGAATCTTGTAAGGACTGTTACAAGTACTCGTCTCCCATTTCAATTTCCGATATTTTTTTTTTATTTTTACAGCAATAACATATACATACATTTACATACAATACATGCACGTGACTAAATATTTTACGATATAAATAAAATAAAAATACGCTTGCGATTTAGAGTATAATTAACTCATCTTCAAGAATTTTAGACTCGTAAGTTTACTGTCTTGCTAATAAAAATAAATCCACACGTATTCACTTCATGTCGTAGGAAGTAGCTAAAGAGAATAGGGTAAGGGAGGGCTGGCGATCCTTCTCTTGCTCTTACTAAACCGTTTTCTTTCCGAGAAACAACAGGAGCAAAAGGGCGGGCTAGACAGAATATTTATGGACCAATTTCTCCAAGTCTTTTGATACAATTGTGGCCCTCTCTTCTGGTTCAACGGGACATAAAGTCCCACTTGGAAAAAAAAGGTCTTTAGATTTCGTCCCTTCTTATCTAAGAAGCTTAACAGAAAAACGATGTTTACTTAAAGGGAAGCAAAAGTACAGCCCTTCAAACCACAACAAATCTTCCTATTCTACAATTATCTTTTACTAAATGTGATATTCTCTTGCATATTTTCGTGTTATTTAGGCTTCTGTACTAAGTACCTGTGAACAGTATATATAATATTTAATTTATATGAAACATATTATTTTACCAAGATTCGACCCTACGACATACTTGACAATGTATCAGTATGCACACGGCGAAACCATTTAAATAATTTCATGAGAACTGTAGAGTGGGGATGTCTGCCCTTATCGAAGCCTAAACCCTAAAAAGTACAGGCCTAAAAACACCCATTTATTTTACTTCAACGACAGATAAATAATAATTAACTTATTATTCATATCGGCCATACGGGTAACTGCGGTTGAACTGTAGTTAGAATGTTCGACCCAGAAAGTGACAAAATCGCGTTCAAGCCCACTGCGGGGTGTTGAGAAGGGCATCCAGCCTTAGCCTTAAAGACGCCACAGGTAAGTAATTCCTCATCTCCAACCTGTGTCCACCCCCATTTGAATGGGGATAAATAATGATGCTTAAACGAAAAAAAAAAAAATCATATCCGCCATTGGGATTGGGATTCGGTTGTTATGAGGAAAAAAGATATATTAAAACTTATGTTCTTCATCTTCAAGATTAGAGCTATGAGATATGCAAATTAGATGTCTCAAAAGGATTAGTGAAATAAATGAGACACGGCTGTCTCTCTCTCTCTCTCTCTCTCTCTCTCTCTCTCCTCCTAATCTACATTATTATTATTATTATTATTATTATTATTATTATTATTATTATTATTATTATTATTATAACCAAACCTGTCTTTACCACCTCTAAATCTAAATCATAAGACCGTTAGTTCTAGCCCGAAAAATGTCAAAATCCACCTACTTGAACCAACACAGACTCGCTTAAGATGGACAAAAATCTTCAACAGCTGCAACGCATTAACCCTAAGCAGTAAGCATTCAACCTTGCCCTCGCGCTAGACACGTCACTCTCGAGGTCCGGTTAACTCTATTTCAACCTCGAAGGAAGCCGAGGGCGAGCTTTTGAAAGGGGGGAGGGATGCCTGGTGGGGGTTACTCAATACGTCATAGCAGGATGTAGGCGTTAGAATGGCGATAAAAACATTATGGCGTTCCCAAAGCCATTTTTCCCACTTCTCATTTAACACTTTTTTTTTGCGTCTTCTCTTTTGAAGAGGGAGGTTTCCGTCATCCAGCTTTGTTTACATTGTCTTCTTCTTTCGATGGGTCGTAGGAGGTGACCACGGGATTTCATGTATTGGTTCCGGTTCTCTGTGTTTCATTACAAGTTTATTGGTTATCTAATTGTAAAATTCATTATTTTCATTAACAAATATGTAGATGAATAAGAAATTTCTCTAAAGTTATTGGAATAAATAAAATAATAATAATAATAATAATAATAATAATAATAATAATAATAATATTATTATTATTATTATTATCATTTGTTGTTATTGTTGTTCCGGTTTTAAGTCACGGACTCCCTTTTCTACCAAGGGCTAGGACGGATGCCTTCTTACGAAGGACTTGTTTTGGCAGATGTAATCGTTACCCTGAGTGCATGCCCTTGCTAACCTCAGACCCTGACGGGGCGCGAACTCTCGACCTGACGCCTCAGAGTCGCGGACGCTACCGCTTGAGCCACGATGACTACAATAATAATATTATTATTAATAACATTAATAATAATCATAATAATTATAATAATAATAATAATAATAATAATAATAATAATAATAATAATAATAATAATAATAATTAATAATAATAATAATAATAAAAATAATAAAAATAATAAAAATAATAATAATAATAATAATAATAATAATAATAATAATAATAATAATAATTATAATAATAATAATAATAATAATAATAATTAGAAACAGTAACTGCTAATATACATTTCGGTATAATTCTCAATAAAATAAAAAGAATGATAAAATAAAATTTATATTGCGTTTATGACAGGTGAGGATCGGACATGTTACCCCTACTTGAAGCCGGGGCTTATGATGAAGATATTTCACCACTAAATCCACACATCTAATGGTGTACTCACTGTGCTTTCTGGGTTAACAGGGATTGCCTAACGAGAGGGACGACATTATCCTCTCTTTTTTTTGAGCTGAGCTCAGGACCTCCAAGAAGGGAGATAAAAATTAAATCTCATCTTTAATAGGCATTCAAAACTGACAAGGAAACGGGGAGTTACAAGCTGAGGGAATTAGACTTACCATCACTCGAGGCTAGAAGATTGAGGGGGGATATGGTGACAGTCTTTGAATTCCTTCATGGTTATGATAGAGTGGATAGGGACCGATATTTTGATATGGCTGGCTCTAAAACTAGAAAGGTCTTAGTTTGAAGCTTCGTGAGAAAACTTCTTTGCAGGATGTAAGGAAGTACTTTTTCAGTGTAAGAGTAGTTGATAATTGGAATTGGCTAAGCGAGGAGGTTGTTCATGCTATCTCAATCCATAGTTTTAAGGACAGGTATGATAAATCAAATTAAATCAAAACATTTTTTCCATTTGTACAATGGTTATTCAACATTAATAGTAACTTATAAGTAGACATGTAATTAAACTAATAAATAAGAGGGTTAGACATATAGTTAAATTAAATGTAGCTTTCATATAAAATAATAAATGCTGTAATAAAAATGTTAACAATAATGTTAATAATAAAGTAGTAAGTATGCCACTAGATACAGGATCGTTATTATCGGCATCATTTCCATATTTGTTTCCTTACAATGAGAATAATTAGTTCTTAATGAGCAGCAACTATTTGTCCAAATGAAAACTATATAGTTTGCCTTTCAAAGCTGTGAAGGAGGATGCATTTTTAAGATGCTCTGGAATATTATTCCAGAGTGTTGGCCCTTTGATAGTGATCATCTTTGAACCTGCTTCTGTGTTTGTTCTGTGAATAAAGAGCTCACTGCTCTGTCTTGTGTTGGTTCCCCTTATATCCCTGACTGTTTTTAAATCAAATAGCCAGCTAGGATAATGATGGTCCAAAATTTTGAATACAAAAACATAAATAGCATAAGCGACCTTATTTTCTGCCCGCAGCCACCCAAGTTTATTGAGAGCTGGTGTGATGTGGTCATATTTTCTTATTCCTCCCAGGGCAACTCGAGCTGCAAAATTAATAAGCTTCTGTATTCTGTATATCTGAGTCTTAGTGGTAGATCCCCAAACAGTTGTGCAGTAATTAATGTGACTTAGGGCTAGAGATTCAACAACAGTTATTCGAGTGGTAGTCTCAAAATTGTCTTTTATACGTGATAAGTACATTAATGTTCCTGTAACCTTTTTGCATACTTTATCTATGTGGGAATCAAACAACATGTGGTTATAAAAGTGGATTCCTAGGTATTTGACTGTTTTGCTAGGTGTGATAATATTGTCGCAAAAATTAATTGTTGTGTTTTCTGGAATTTGTGCTATGTGGAACCTTGAACCAATAAATATGCACTGTGTTTTACTTTCGTTAATTAACAGCCCAATTTCTTGGAAATAGGTTTTAATTTTTGACAGAGTGTTTTCTGCTCTTAAAGTTAGCTCTAGGAGGTTATTAATATCACCACTAAGGAGTAGTTGAGTGTCATCTGCATATTGTACGACTAGACAGTCAGAAATGAAAGAAGATAGATCATTTACGTAAATGGAGAAGAGGATAGGACCAAGTACTGATCCCTGTGGAACACCAAATGATACATCTTTTGGCACAGAGATAATGTTGTTAAGACGTATGGACTGTTTACGATTAGATAGATACTCGCTAAACCAGCTTGGATCAATATTTAAGTTAATACATTTACTTAAAAGAATTTCATGGTTTACACTGTCGAAGGCTTTTGATAAGTCTAACAAAATTAGTAAAGATATTTTTTTCATATCTATATTATTATATATACTATTCGTAACTTTGAGCAGTGCAGTTTCCGTCGAGAGTTTTGGTCTGAAACCATGTTGGCTAATCGTTAGTAGTCTATTTGATTCTAAATATGACATAAGTTGGCATGCAACAATTTTTTCTAATATTTTAGAGAAAATGGGTAGCAGGGAAATGGGACGATAGTTTGTCACATCTTCTCTGTCCCCCTTTTTATGCAGAGGTATTACATGTGATATTTTCCAAGAGTCAGGAAACTTTTTAGTAACAATGGAAGTGTTCATAATAGTTAGAATATAGGATGCAATCATGGGTAGAGCATCTTTGATGAACTGAAATGGTATACCATCTGAACCATAAGAGCCAGAGTTTCTTAGGCTCTTTATGGTAAGAATTAGGGTAGCACAATCTATAAGAGTTAGCTTGAAGTACTCTCTTGTGTTTTCATTGGAAGAATTGTCATTTAAGCAATTACTCATATTCACTGAGTTGATGTTTTCTTGATTTTTTTCATATGTATTTTTGCCAACGTTAGCAAAATAGTTATTAAAGTTATCTGCTTTGTCTTTCAACTCCGTAATATTTTCATAACTTTCCGAGGTACTCTTTTCATTTGGTATCATGCTTCTTATCACTTTCCATGTTGCTGCTGTATCATGTCTAGAGTCATTAAATTGTTTTTTGTAAAAGTCATTTTTACTTACACTGATGAGAGATCTGACACGTTTCTTTTCTGTTTTATAACGTTCTCGGAGAGTCATATCATATCTATTCATTTTTAGCTCTTTTTGTATTTGATTTCTGATTTGCATTGCCTCTTTGATGTCATTAGTTAGCCAGGGGGCTGAGGGGCGGGTTATTTTTCTTGTTACACGGGAAGATACGAGCTTTGGGCTCTTTCCCGTAAGCACAATTAGGTAATCACACCGAAATATCTGCACCTGTTTGCTTAAAAAAAAAAAGTAAATAAGTTACTAATACCCTTTTAAATTCTGGTGTGGATTATACTACTCTTCCACAGACTCTTACAATCAACTGGATCAAATAACATCCTTTAGTGTACTCGTAAAGAGTAAAATTTCCCCTTAAGGAAAAGGGGGAGTAGAGCTCTCTCTCTCTCTCTCTCTCTCTCTCTCTCTCTCTCTCTCTCTCTCTCTCTCTCTCTCTCTCTCTCTCTCTCTCTCTCTCTCTCTCTCTCTCTCCCATTAAAAGTGCGTGGTACATAGGTAGACAATGCTAAAATATATAATAATAATAATAATAATAATAATAATAATAATAATAATAATAATAATAATAATAATAATAATAATAAAATAATATTAACAATAATAATATTAATTATACTACTACTACTACTACTACTACTACTACTACTACTACTACTACTAATAATAATAATAATAATAATTAATCTCACATTTACCCCTTTATATATATATATATATATATATATATATATATATATATATATATATATATATATATATATATATATATATATATATATATATATATATATATATATATATATAAGTCAAAACATTTTACCCATTATTTAAACCCCATACATAATCATATTTATTTACATACAAGATTCATATTTTCCCCCCACGTAACTCTCATAATATGACTTTCCTACATCCCCACTGTGGGAACGTGGGGGTCTAGTGAACGTTTTTCCCACGGTTACGTTTCTCTCTCTCTCTCTCTCTCTCTCTCTCTCTCTCTCTCTCTCTCTCTCTCTCTCTCTCTCTCTCTCTCTCTCTCTAGATTTATGTTGATGTCTTAATCTCTATGGTTATATATAGGGCGCGAAAAAACACACACTTACAAAAGTTTTCATATTAGATCTTATGGCAGATGTACAGAGAGGTTTGAATGGTAATTCATTATGTAATATTTTGTTTTTTCCGTCTTTTGATTATTTGTTTGTTTTAAGTTTTGTTTGTTTTTTCTTGCTCTCTTTTCTCGTGTATGTTTATGCTTGTTTTAATATTTGTCTATGTCTTCGCAATTTTTAATATCTCTATATTATCTTTTTAATTTGGGATAATCCTTTTTTTTTTGTCTTCCTTTTTATATAATTTGTGCATGAACAGTATTTTATATTCCTATAAATATGGCGGAACAACACGTGTAACAAACTATCTATCGAGAGGAAGAGCAATCTGACAAGTCATTACACTCTCCATCTCTGTTTCTCTTTATGTATTCTTCGTGCCCAGGCCCGATGAGGGCTGTTTTATTTTATATATATATTTTTTTTTTTTGGCCCGTCCTGGTGTCACAATCATTAAAAAAAAAATGCCTAACGAATGCTTTAAGATTTATCTATCTATCTATCTCTATCTATCAATCACTAGGGAAAAAAATGTCCAACGGATGTTTTTAGAATCTCAAGTTGTTGTTGTTCTTATTTTGTGTTGAAATTCTACCTGAAACCATTGTTTGGTTCACAACTTCACATCCGTCAAGGAAGAGCCACACGGAAGTTTTGAGAGAGAGAGAGAGAGAGAGAGAGAGAGAGAGAGAGAGAGAGAGAGAGAGAGAGAGAGAGAGAGAGAGAGAGAGAGAGAGAGAGAGACTACGTGCTTGTCTCCGTATCGAGATTTTCGAATATGCATTTTTAGACCTAACTTCATCTTTCTACAATTCTACGGAAT
This sequence comes from Halocaridina rubra, assembly GCA_037179515.1. NCBI lineage: Eukaryota > Metazoa > Arthropoda > Malacostraca > Decapoda > Atyidae > Halocaridina > Halocaridina rubra. The sequence goes on from JAXCGZ010000238.1 coordinate 81,888, forward strand.
GCGCTAAGAAAAGAAGTTGAAGGATAAGAAATAAACAAAGCCTTTGAGAAATATGACAGGCTACTCCTAGTTTTATGCGCGTTATAAAATTTATCTAATACACACTGGGTGATAACATCGCCCGCGTTTTCCTTTTCCTACTGTGTATAATTCCCTTATTTCAGCCTTGTCCTTAACCTTTTCCTTTTTTTGTGTGTGTGCGCCAGGGTCTTTTGAGGGCAGTTTCCTTGTTTGTCCCGGTGCTACATTCATAAAAAAAAATCTACAAAGTTGTTTGCCTGTTTCCATTGATAACACATCTTTTATTATCCCTTCACATCTGACACATCTGTTTCTCTTTACTTTATGTATTCTTCGTGCCCAGGCCCGATGAGGGCTGTTTTATATTATAATTTGTTTGGCCCGTCCTGGTGTCACAATCATTAAAAAAAAAAAAAAAAAAACTATCCTAATGGGGGTGGGCACAGAAAGGTTGGAGCTGGGGGACCCAAAGATGGGTTCTCCTCCAAACGCTCCGCGGTGGGATCGAACAAAGGTTTGTCACTTACCCGTTCGAGAGCCCACTGAGCTAATGCGGTCCCCAATCCGAAACTCCAATAATGTTACATAATTAATAATTCTCCTGAAAGATTTACATAATTAATAATTACCCTGAATGAATACCGGTATCGAATTAAAAACAATAATAATGTCAGCGTATATGATGAAAATATACATAAACGGATATACATAACATTAAAGGGGTTACAGGCGATCATTATTACTGCCAGTGAAAATACTGACACTATTCTATTGGTGTGAACTACTACGTCCATATGATGGACACACCGACAGTAATAATGACAGTAGAGGAAATACTGTCAGTAATATTGATCGTCTGTTTAGCCCTTAAGAATGAACTGAGAATAAACAAAACAACAGAATGAAGGAATTATGCATTATCCATATTATGATTAGCCTATTTGTTTAAATATTTTCAATGTTTGTTATGTCAGCCCAACCTCATCTTCATATATATATATATATATATATATATATATATATATATATATATATATATATATATATATATATATATATATGAACCAGCTCCTAATTATAAGATAGAAGCTCCCTGTTACCGTCACAGGTCTTGTGCATTCACAATTTGTAAGTTAATTAAAGCTATACGAGACAAACAAACAAAATTTCCTTGATATAAATTACCCTAAAAAAAAATGCCTACATTTTTTTTGTTTCCCCTAACATGTCCGATGTATGAGGACTCCCTAAATCATTTCGTGATTTAAGAGACATGGCAAAATTTTAATTAAATAGTATTAATAGTAACGCTATTGGTTTCCGACATCGAAATGCGTTTTTACAACGGAAACAAAAACCTTTCCTTGCAACCTAACCTGTTCTTGACATTTTTTTTTTTTTTTGTAATAATGTAATATCCAAATTAAAAGACGTCTTACCTTCATTACTGGCTTTCGAGGGTCAAATCAAAGCATATAAGAGGTGAGACCTGGCAACGAGACTAAGGGCATGGCTATGTGGACACTTAGTTATTTAAGCACTTTCTACAACGTTTTACAAATTCTCTGATGAAGTTAGTTTCTACGTCATTTAATGCAAGTTCAAGGTATCATTGCTATTAAGAGTCACAATTATTGCTCAAAAACACGTACATTAAAAATTAAAACCGCCGGACACTGTCAACCACGTTTCACCATCCGCGGATTCGTTTACATTGGTTCAGGGTTGCCAGGTACTTTGATAAGAAAAATGACACATGCAATAAAAAAAAGGGACATTTATCCTACAAAAAGGACAGAAATATACACATACACACATATACATACACACACATATATACACACATACACATATACATACACATACACACATACACATACATACATATATATACATATACATATATATACATACATACACATACACACAAATACACACATACATATACATACACATATACATAAACATATATACATATAAACACATACATACATACATACATATAAACATAAAGCGAGGAGGTAGTTAATGCTATCTCAGTCCATAGTTTTAAGGACAGGTATGATAAGTATGACTAAGTATAAAATGGAAGCGATCAGGAGACGGGAAGATACGAGCTTTGGGCTCTTTCCCGTAAACACAATTAGGTAATCACAATTAGGTAATCACATATATATACATACAAATATATATACACATATATACACACATACACATATATACACATATACACATATACACACATACATATATACACATATATACATACATACACATATATACATACATACACACATACATACATACACATACATGCATATATGTATACATATATACACATACATACATACATATATACACACATACATGGTTATGATAGAGTGGATAGGGATCGATATTTTGATATGGCTGGCTCTAGAACTAGAGGTCATAGTTTGAAGCTTCGTAAGAAAACTTCTTCGCAGGATGTAAGGAAATACTTTTTCAGTGTAAGAGTAGTTGATAATTGGAATTCGCTAAGCGAGGAGGTAGTTAATGCTATCTCAAGCCATAGTTTTAAGGACAGGTATGATAAGTATGACTAAGTATAAAATGGAAGCGATCAGGAGACGGGAAGATACGAGCTTTGGGCTCTTTCCCGTAAACACAATTAGGTAAGTACAATTAGGTAAGTACACACATACACATATGCATACACATATACTTACACATACACACATACACATACATATATATACATATACATACATATACATACATACATAAATACACACATATACATATACATGCACATATACATAAACATATATACATATACACATATATACATATAAACACATACATACATGCACATATATACACACATATATACACACATATATACGCACATACACATTCATACACACATACACATATATACACATATATACATACATACACATATATACATACATACACACATACATACATACATACATACATACATACATACATACACATACATGCCTACATACACATACATGCATGCATACATACACATACATACATACATATATACACACATACATACATACATACATACATACATACATACATACATACATACATACATACACACACATACATACATACATACATACATACATACACACAAACATACATATATATATATATATATATATATATATATATATATATATATATATATATATATATATATATGTATATTACACCCAGGTCTGACTGGTAAATACCAAATTCAAGTTTTTCATGCCCGAGACCTAGGTTAATATATGACCGGATGGCAATGGCTAACTGACTCGTAATTTGGCTCGAAATAGTGAAGGGCATGGAAATAAGGTGAACAATTTATAACAATTGTAATATTAATTTCACTTAATATAACAGGAATTACAATCTTGGATTTAACAAACCTACAGATTAACAAAACACATGAATATGTACAATCCTACAGTTCAACAAAAAAAGACCTAAACATTAATAATTAAAAAATATAATTTAATAAATATAACTTACAGATTAAAAAAAAACAACAACAAGGAAACAATAATGACAATTAATATAACTATTAACTGATACGAAAAGTGAAATGGAACCTGGGAGGAGAGCAATAAACTAATTCACAATAACGAATAAGGCAAAACCCAAGGAGCTTCAGGCGAAATGAAAAGCCAGTACGGGGAATATACTCCTGGTAGGAGGTGGTCAAGATCGATGGATTGGAACTGTACTCTCGCGGGCGGCGTTCTTGATCAGGTATATAAAACCTAGGTCAGGGGGGAGGTCTTGGGACTAAGATGGTCAGCCAAGGTAGGGTCGAGGGTAAGGCCAGAAACTTCGTTATGATTGGCTATTCGAGAAGTGAATGCTAATTGGTTGAAATGAACGCTGATTGTTACAGTAAAAGAAGTGGTAATTAAAAAGAGGTAACAAGGTTGTTTGGGGTTGTAACAATATATATATATATATATATATATATATATATATATATATATATATATATATATATATATATATATATATATATATATATATATATAATATCTTTATGTAATACTCACTTATAAATCAAAGGAAAGAATTTCTTCGAAGGAAATAGCTTCGCTATCGTCTGCAGTAATGGTTGGAGAGCTTGGACAAATGGAATCTGTAGAGGATGGTTGTGGGTTGTCTGGTTGAGTAGTTCCTTTACAATTTCTTTTGTACATCTCATTTGTGAACAGACTTAGCATGCGGACAGTTCTTGGCTGTCCTTTTTTAACGAGAAAAAAAGACAGCAGGGTCTCAAAAAGGACAGATTGTCCTTAAAAGGACAGACCTGGCAACCCTGCATGATTGGTTACATTTTCTGTTTTTTGTTTTTATTTATTTCTGGTTAATTCTTAAAGCTGTCAAATTTTAATTATATTTTGTTTTTATATTTTTTGCTATTTTTGTTTTTATTAGAACTACTATAGTTATGGACTTATAAATTTAACATAAGAAGATAACATTTAGTTCCAATATTTACTCCAAACACCACCTCACTTATACTTAAAACAATGGTAATTGTTTAGTTTCTCACCCTAACAAATGAAATGAATATATATATATTGATATATATATATCTAAAACAATAAAAAAAATATTATACTTTCAATTATCACATTTTAGGGTGAACTAACCTACCTAACGTTACCTAACCTAAACTAATATTACAATGAATTTCATTAGTATTTTTTTATTTTAAACTAGAGACGTGAAAGTAAATGTATTTTATCTTTGTTAATTTATCAATTTATTTATTTTATACACTTAAAAGATTCTTTCTATTATTTAACCGTGTTAAATTACTGAAGCTCTTCTCAAATTAATATTAGATCGCCGGTTCTCAACATTCTCTTGAAGGATGCCCATTCTGATACCAACGCTCTCCATATATCAGGACTTTGGACTGGACCAAGTTCAGCTGACCCTCTCCACCAGTTTCTGGATTGTAAGTATAATTTAAATTTAAAGTCTTCCTGCTGTTTTTGCAATAGCTGTTGGTTATCCAACGCTGGTTCTCATTCTGTATTTTAGCATAAGTGATAGTAATTCGGAAAGTGTTAAGGACAGGTTCGAACCCACCACGAGGCGTTAGGAAGGGTATCCTGCCTTAATCCTCCAACACCGACTTGTCTCTGCCTAGCTCTATAACTTTAATTATTAGTGACACATGAAACTTGAAAAAATACTTGGCTTGAACCAGATATGTGGCGTCCTGCTAAAACACATATTTTTTCAGCTAGTTTATATACATATACAATGGTCGCAAGCCCCCTAATAAGAGGTTGGCTGAGTCAGAGCACACAATCACCAGCAGCTAATATAGCTCTATCACTCATTTCAACTTATGGTCAATATAGGGCCTATATAATGCCCTCCCCCTATCATTCTGCCCAGGTCACCCACTTGTGGGCAAAATAACATTTGACCCTCCTAAAAATAAAAAGAGGATAATGAGAAATTCCCTCTTGTTAACTTCTTATTTATACACCAATAATTATTCTACAATTTACATTGATTTGTCAATGACGTCACATAATTATGTTTTCTGATAGAGAACCTTATGCAACCCTGAAGAGTATATCCACACATGTAGGATTTTCATTCTCAAATACAAATGCATCTTTTTGCTTCTGATTTGTAGAATATCAGAAACAATATAAAATTATTGTATATTTAAAGATTTTAACCAAAGAATCACAAATACAGCATATATTGACACATTGAATGGTAAATCTACTTGGCTAGGATTTTAATTCCTAAATACACACATGCATTATTTCTGCCATATAGTGATATATGGAAGTAATGAGAGAGTATCAAACATATAGCAACACTCTCTGAAACATCCCCTCCTCCGTCGAAACTTTATCTCCCTCTGATCCTTGGTTAGACCGTGCACGATCCATGGTTATTCAGGCCAGGGATCCTAAGCAGGATATAGTATTTCCCTACCTTGAAAATTAATTATGGCTCTCAAATACATATGTTAAATGGTGATATATAAAAAATTGCACAATAGTATCAAATTAATCGTGATTTTTACAAATCTCTTTAGCTTCATAAGTGACATTTTTTCACCCTGAAAAGTAATTGCAGCTCCCAGGATAGGATTTTCAGTCCCGAATACTAACCTATTTTATTACTACTATGACTGCTCAGTTTCAACCTGTCTTTTCCCACCCTCATTTCAATGAGGTTCAAAAGTAACACATTAAATGCCAACATATGCTTCATCAGAAGTGGCAGAGATTGAGAATTTTTTTTTTAGGATATTTAATAAAACTAAAATAAGTAGTATATATCTCTACCTTGCAATTAAATACATTGTATTTAATTCCTAAATATGAACTACTACTGAGAAACCATATCATAGTATTATATTATTGGTGATTATTGCTAAGGCACAAATCAGCTCTCAAAAGTGGCGAGGAATAATCAGAGTAGGGTATGTTGAAACCCCAAATACCCCAATTCTTTTGTTAAAGTTATGGCTTCCCTAACCTAAGCAAGATATGGTATCTCCTGATGGTGTCTCATCTACAAAAAAAAAAAAAAAAAAAAGTACAAAGTTTTTCATCTTGCAAGGTAATTTCAGCGGGAAGGATATGTTTTTGATTAATAAATTCAAACTATACTTGTTACTTAAAGATATTTGAGTAACCGTAGGAAAGTCAAAAAGTTTCAATCATTTTAACAAAAAAGTTACCTGTGCCATATTTTTCCACCTGGTATTTATTTACGACTGAACATGAAAGTTTTTGTCTAAAGCACAACCGTAGACACTAATTATTTGTGACGTATGAGAAACAAATTCAAAGTTATACAATTTTTAGTGATTTTAATCAAAACCATCTTTCTAGCAAGTGTTCTCACCTAAAAAGTTACCGTAATTTTGGAGGCATAATCTTGATACCCAAATACATAACCTAGCACTAGGCTGCTATTTTGTGACATACAGAACTATATGAAAGTATAAAATGCTATGTGATTTTACCCATACATTACTCAAGAAATAAAGTTCTCTTCCTAGGAAGGTACAGTAATTACCTTAGTAGCAAATTCTGGAAGTCCACACATAATCATGAACTGATTCTATGGCTATCAGTCTAGTATACAAATAGGAATATATTAGGTCACTGAAGCAAAACAAAAAATTCTAACACAATACAGTATCAACAGAATTATTAGCAAAAAGAAAAAAATAATTAAGACATCTACTTTACTTTTGAATATTGAGACTATAATTTACATGTACATGGGACATTTGGCTCTTATGGAGATAACTCCAGAACCCCATGCAAAGTTAAATGACCCTCTAAATGATTAGGTTAGGTTAAGTTTGATTACATAACTTCTTTACAAGATCCAAATACTTGTACTGTACTTGTAAAAGCAGTTCAGATATGAACATAGAATATAATAAATACATACGTTGTAGAAATATGAAAAACACTAATGAATCAAGTACTATAATGAAGATATATTTTATAAATGCCTATAAAACTCCCATTTGGCACCTAAATTATTTTTTCAAATGCAAAAATAGTGATCAAGTTAATATAAAGACAATAATATATTTATAAAATGAAAAGAACTCATCCCTGGATAAAAATTCACACACATCTAATGTAATCATGTATGCTAAGAGACTACCATAATTAATTAGCAAATGATTAACCATTCATTAACAAGTCATTAATAAATAATTAACCAGTCATTAGTAATTCATTAGGAAATAATTAGCTATTTACTACTAATTCATTAGTAAATACTTAATCATTTATTTCAATTTACACAAATTATTGTCATTTTAATCTACTACATTTTGAGACACAATAACCAAGTCTATTCTTTGAGACATATATAAGTTTTCCTAATCACTGCCTTCTTAGTCAACAAAGTTAGTACACATTTAATGTGCAGTGTTATTAGAGGAAGTATATATATATATATATATATATATATATATATATATATATATATATATATATATATATATATGCATGCATGCATGCATGCATACATACATACATACATACATACATACATACTTACATACATACAAACATATATATATATATATATATATATATATATATATATATATATATATATATATATATATATATATATATATATATATGCTGTATATATATATATATATATATATATATATATATATATATATATATATATATATATATATATATATATATATATATATATATATATATATATATATATATATATATATATATATATATAATGTCTCAAGCTGGAATGATGCAAAAATGTGTGGATCTTGTAAAGATGAGGAACCCCCAGAACCCCATGTAAAGTTAAATAACCCTCTAAATAGTTAGGTTTGATCAGTTGAGATTGGAAGGCTACCTCAGCTTAGCATAACTTAGCTTAGGTAACTTTCATTGTAAATATGAATAAAATAGAACACCTCGAGGTTACAGTTCTTTACAAGATCCAAATGTTTATAATATTTGGTCCTCTGAATACACACCTTCACACATGCATTGGCTGCCATCCCCCTTTGCAAGGGGGTGGCCAAGTCAAAGCACACATTCCCCATAAGCTATTATACCTCTATCACTTTTCTGAACTGCCACTCTTTCCTACCACCACCCTCCTTGGGTCACCCACATGGCAAATGGGCTAATATCTTATTTTGTCTGTTAGGGTTCTTGCAAGTGTAATGGCATTCAAAATAATCCTACCTCAACAAAAATTATGTCTAAATACAGTAAGGTACTAACATGCCATAATAATATGTAATTTACTGTAAGCTGCATTAACCAACTTCGTTTTAATTTATCTTTTAGTCACAAAAGTCTTTCTATTATGTAAAGTTTCATGTTTAAGACGGATCCTCTAAAGTTGAGTAACTCCAAAACTCCATGTACAGTTGAATAACCCCAGAAATTGTTAGGAAAGGTTAAGTCACCTTAGGTTAGGTGACTTGCATTGTAAATAAGAATGACGGTAAACCTGGGTTATGGGGTTACTCTTCTTTACAAGATCCCTACACACTTATGCAGAATTACACAACTAAGCCATGACCAATGTTAAAAGATTTTGCCCTTTCTTCATCAGTAGCTTTCTTCATCTACTTCATTGTGAAATAAATAACTTTTCTTCTAATCAATTACCTCTTTTTAAATCACCTGGAGGAAGGCGAGGAAAATACATTGTATATTAGTCAATAATAGCATATTCTATATATGTTTATGTGCATATGTAAGCTTATTCGCAAATTTCACTCTTCATGACTTGTACGTATACATGTCATTCGCTTTAATGTACAGAAACTTCTTTTCTTGTAAATGCACTTCGTAGTATGACAGGTTTGGATGCATTTCTTGCAAATGCACTTAGTAGTATGACAGATTTGGATGCACTTCTTGCTAATGCATTTAGTAGTGTGACAGGGTTGGATGCACTTTTTGCTAATGCATATAGCAGTGTGACAGGCTTGGATTAACTTATGCAGGTGTGGATGCACTCCTAGCACATGGAATTAAAGAGTATGACAAGTTTTGATGCACTTAGTGACAGGCTTAGATTCACTTATAAGAATAAATAAATTGAATGTTCTACCGTCCATAAGTTTCATATGACACGGAATTCAGTGTTTCATATTATAAAAAATTTGTGACCCAAATGCGATAAAATCTAGTGGAGACTGCAGTCTGTGAATTATGCGTTTGATGAATCTGTACTGATGGTGCTCTTGAATCGTTTCAATTCTTCTTTAATAGCTCTGATTAGAGGTACTGCCGGATCTGAAGCTCGGAGACCCGTGTCTGGGTCTAATGGTTCATTTGTAGATCGGCTGAAGGTAGCTGTTTAAAAAATTGCTATTTTATTGGAATTTTCTGTTTTAAATGACAAAAATGGAGACTCACATAAGCAATTCAGAATTACTATTATACTCATATGTCCCACACAATTTTTTCCCAACACATATTCACTTGAAGGTAATATAAGTCAGTCACTCCTCTTTGCTCCTTGGTGATAAAAGGCTGCCCACAATTTCCCAACACCACCATCCTGCTTGGGTCATCCACAGGGTAAGTGGGCAAGGATCTTCTGCCACGAGGCAGTAGAGCGTCACACCCTGAGCACTTTTAACACCACTATCAGCTGTACTGTGACAAGTAGGAAAGCAGGGAGGAAATGAGTGAGGGAAAGGAATTATTTGTCACAACAAAAGGCATAAGAAATGCCCAGGATACTTCCTCCATGTTCTATTGTATGTTGTAAGAGTCAACTAAGTGGGTCAGGTTGAAGGGACTGGAAATCGTCAGGTTAGTATTTTATTCCTACTAAAAGTCAAGAGTTTGGCTTTGGTTCAGCCACCCCCGTATAATGGGAATTATGGCTTTTATAAATAGCTATAAAAATGGAAAAGTTTTTAAGAATTAATTTTAGAGTTTTGATAAGCTAAAAATATACAAAAAATTACCCAAATGTGTTGCAGAAGCTTGTCTACCATCTGGCTGGTCTGGACTAGGCGGCATATTGACTGGCGTGATACTTCTGCTGCTGCGACTGCTGCCTGGTCGAACTGCCACTGATGGACCGCTACTGGGCCGTCTGACTCTTGCTGCAACACTACCTGGGCGACTCGCTCCTGGAGGGACGCTGCTAGGACGTCCCATGCTGGTTCCAGGGCGACCCATGTCTGCCCATGCTGATCGTGGTGATTTGCTTTGTTCTAAAGGTATGACTCCAACAGCCTGTAAAAAGAAATAATAAATCAACCTCCGGCCATTCTTGACCATCTTCAATATATTGTTCTGTTTCCTTGGCACTACTACAAGTACTGCAAAAGTGAGGTTAAATAGGCAGACCTATTCTTACCTCACTCGTATGTGATTTGCCTCTGTTATGAACTATAATGTAGTAACTGCAAAGGAAACCCAGTATATCAAAATTTAGTTCAATTGTTTTGCTAAAGTGGCCCTCCATATGGGTCAACAAGTGTTTGCATAACCTTTGAAATTATCAGTCTTAACTGCTGCAGGGAGAGGTTGAGTGGTTGAACCTTTCTTAACTCATGCATATATGGAAAATCTCTGTTATGAGCACTTGAGAGTGGCAACTCCCGTAGTTTTACTAAATATTTTTCAATTCTCTTGCTACAGGTATAGCCATTTGTGGCTGTCTTGCATACCCACATGGCTACGGTGTTTCATTTAAAACCAAATTTATAACTACTACAGGGAGAGGTCGTACAAAAGAATCTGTTTCTTGCCTAAGTCATATCTGGTCTACATCTGCCACTAAGTAAACAAATTCTTTCTAGATAATTACCAATGTTCTCTCAAAAACTCTCTAAATTCATTTTCTACAATTCAGCCTACCTTACTTATTCAGAAGAATAAGGAGTCTTGTTTGAAGAAAAAAATTTATAAGCTTTATACTAGCTATAGCAATAGAGACTGATGCACAAGAAACAATCCCTTTCCTTAGCTTTCCGCACCATATACGCAAACACTATAATACAAAACAACCATCAAAGAGGGTAACTTCCTTCCTCAGCTCATGAGGATTTGATGTGCTGGGCACATCTAATTATGCATTTTCTTACATAATATACTTGACTTTATTATCACTCTTACTTTATTCATATTTTTAAATGCTGTGGGTACAGTCAGATTTTGCAACACTTATACTGGCTACTCTTCCTTACAAGATCCCAGATAACCTACCACTTGAGCTTCTTCATACAAGATCCCAGAATACATACCACTTGAGCTTCTTCTTTATAAGATCCCAAAATACCTACCACGAGAACTTCTTCTTTACAAGATCCCTCCCAGAATACCTATCACCTGAGTTTCTTCTTTACAAGATCCTAGGATACCTACCACTTGAGCTTCTTCTTCTTTACAAAATCCTAGAGTACCAACCACTTGAGCTCCTTCTTCTTTACAAGAGCCCAGAATACCTACCACTAGAGCTTTTTCTTCTTTACATGATCCCAGAATACCTACCACCTGAGCTTCTTTTTTACAACATCCTAGAATACCTACCACCTGAGCTTCTTCTTTACAAGATCCGAACTATCTAGCACCTGAGCATCTTTTTCTTTACAAGATCCCAGAATACCTACCAGTGGAGCTTCTGCTTTTATACAAAAATCCCAAAATATCTATCCAATACAATGGGATATGATGGTGGGGAAATTAGTGACAACGTCAAGTGAACTCTCATAGCCCTATGCAGGGTGTCGCCACTAGAGAGGGGGAAATAAGATGGGATACCTATTACTTAAGCTTCTTCTTCTTTACAAGATCCAAGAACACTTGAGATGCTTCTTCTTCTTTACAATATCCCAGAATACTTACTACTTGAGCTTCTTTTTCTTTTTTTACAAATTCACAGAATACCTACCACTTGAGCTTCTTTTTCTTTACAAGATTCAAGAATTCCTATCTCTTGAGCTTCTTAATTACAAGATCACAGAATACCTACCACTTGCGCTTCTTTTGATAAAGTCGATGCATGAACAGCAGCAGCAGCAGACCAAGGACGACCTGCAGCCATTAAACCTTGTTCTTCTTCTTCTTCATATTTTTCGTAAGCTTTACCCCTGCAGAGAGAAAAAAATGGGGTGTTCAGGTCCTTTCAAAAGTGACAGATAAGCATAGATATATGGATCCTGTAAAGATTAGTAAAACCCAGAACCCCATGTAAAGTTAATTAACCCTGATAGGCTAAGTGACTTATCTTGTAGATATGGATAATTCTGGAGCACCCTGGGAAAACTCTTTTAGAAGATCCAAACATATTTAATAACTTTCTGAGAACTGTTTATTTATGCCCGCGCATCAGGATTTGGTATGATAAGTGGCTGTTATCTTATCAGGATCTCTATAATTGTAGAAGCTGACTAAAAGGGATTGGGTAGTGATTGCTGACTCCATCTGCTCTGCTGATGGAAGGGGTGACGATGGGCAATATATGATAATGCCTTCTAGTCTCCTTCCCATTTTCATTCAGGTGCAAACACCCTGATAACTTCACTTGGACTTGGGATAGCTTTAAAAAAAATAATAACATAGTAAGATATACATCATATTTAAATGTCTATCATTACATTATGTTCATATATATATACAGTGGCCTCAATGCCTCTTGTAAGGGAGTGGCCGAGCTAAAGTACACACATTCACTTGGAGCTAATATATCTCGATTACACCTCTTATCTCCTTGGGAGAGTAGATTTGCCATAGTTTTCCACCCACTATCATCCTTCTTGAATCATCCACAGGGTATGTGAGCAAGGATACTCTGCTCTAAGGCCTATGAGCTGCAGCTATTTTACCACCACAACTTCATCTATTGGTAATCCCCCACCCCCACCTATCCCAGTTGACTGTGCTAGCACATGCAAAAATTCCCCTTGGCCTGCATCACCTATACACAACCTATCTCCACTAAAAGAAAAAAATGAGTTATGTCAGTTATAAACTTCAAAGAGCAACTTCTTGATAATATTATTCACCTTTGTGGTACAGCAGCAGATCTGGACCTTGTCTTCCTAGACGAGGTAGGTGTAGTCAGTGGCGTGACCTTATCTCCAGGTCTCTGACCACTGAGAAGGGAGAATGCATCATCTAAGAGATCATGGAACCTACGTCTTAAGCGACTCACATTTGGCATGACACTGGTACTTTCCGATCCACCTGAGTCAGATTGATGTTCAGATGATTCTGCTGCGTGACGATGCCGACCCTGTTGGTTGGATTGCAGTTTGATTTTTACTCCATATGCAGTTAATTTATTGGAGAGCCCATACCCTTCCTGTAGGTAATAACACCATTAAAAATAATACCTGGAAAACGCTATAATGATTCAAGCCCACCGTCATTTGAGTATGTACCGTATGACAAGAACTGTAAAAATGTATCAATGCTTTAAACAGAAAAAAGTTATGTATAAGATATTGATACAAACACCCAATCAGTGGAGCATGTTCTGTATCATATGGCAAAACCTGTTATAATTTATCAAGTGGTTAAGCAGAAACAAACAATGACAGTTTAAATCTGGGCATTCAGTGAAGTTTATTACGAGTTGTGGAATAATAAATACCTACAGATAGTTTCAGGTGATGAAAATTTAGGGCTGAATTTGATGTAAGTCTTGTGCATATACCGTTCAAACTGCAATGCTAAACTAACTAACCTCATTGTGTGATCCCATACTTTCAACACGTGCTTCTGTCTGTGCATCCTTCATAGGAGGACGGCTAGGTGAGGCAGACTCTTGCAAGGGGGGTAAGCCAGCCTCCTCCCTCGTATAGTTTCTTGGTGGAATGGGAGGAGCTTCTGGATCATACTCATATGCATCAATCTGTGATAGCTTTCTGCTATCACCTACTGAAGTTCCTCCAGTGAAGGCTGTTCTTTTCAAAGGCCGTGGAGGCGGTAAAAACTTTGGTAGTGAAGTTCCAGGAATGAATGAGGAGTCTTGAGTCTTACCAAACTCTTGTGGTGGGGGTATGAGAGGTGGTGGAAGGAATAAAGAGCCTTGTTCACTGCTTGTGAATATTTGTGCTCCTTGCAGCATATTGGACATGAGCTGGTGAGTTGCACCAAACCTCGGATCACTCGTGATCATTTCTGAGTGAGTTGTGTCACACTGAGACATGCCTGATGGATTTATTTGATCTTGAAGGCTAATAGGTTTAGGTGAGCTATAAAAAGGCTCTTCAGGTACTCTTGGGGCTCGTCTTTTATTTTTCCACGGGACACCGCTCTTTGGACGGTGACTTTCTGATGTCTGGAATGCATGGATATGTTACTAAATACCCTTTACTATTATTTTAGGATATGTCTCACATAAATATTGAGTTGTTAAGAGAGATATTACATTAATGATATGGTTATGCAGTACAATTATATTCACTAGTCTTATATTAAATAAGGAACAAAAACAAAAGTATCCACAGTGACAATGCCTAGTACGCAATCCAAAATTATTGATCGAAACATGGCTCTATAGGAGCTATTTATAATAAAAGAATGGTACTTGATACTGAACCTTGCAAAAAATGTTATAATATTTGTATTTAGTTACAAAAAATATTAAGAAACAAACATGCAGAGTGTGTATGTGAAAGTCGTGAGAGTGCTTGGTTTGAGGTGAATGTGGAGTTGCGTCAAGGTTGTTCCATGGATGGAATGGTAAGGGAAGCAAACAAAAATTTATAACAAGTATCAGTGAATCAGAAAAAAGGTAATAAAATAATTAGTCATAAGAATAAACCTCTTTACAGTTAGGTAATCAAAACCATTCATAGTTTTAAGGATATATAGGTATCAGTGAATCAGAGAATGACCAGTAGATACGGAGTCTTAAACATATATCTCTTTCAAGCAACCATAGTTAAGTAATTATATTCATACACAGTTCCAAGGAAGAATAAGTAAAAGTAAATCATGAAATGAAAAGGAGATTGGAAGTCATGTCAGGATATGAATAAGAGATTGAGAGTCATGTCAGAAAACGGACTAGAGATTGGAAGTCATGAACACGGTTTTTCAGTTGAATACAATTAGGTATTTATAAACATAATTGGTATAAATAAGTCAGAATATTAAGAGGAGAAGGGAGTCATAAGCATGAGAAATCAGAAGAGGAGCAAGGATCTCACCTCATGGAAGTCATCATCAGTACTAGTGTAATCTTCGTCTCTCCTGGACCCATCTTGAGATGGGGTTCCTCCTCTGTTAAAACTTTCAGCAGAAACACCTCTGTCTTTTCTTTTGCAGAGGTGTTGACTTAAACTAGATGAAGACTCATGATATGTACCTGGAAAATTATGTGTTTGGTACCAGTGAGAAACATACAAGCACAAAATATACATATACATTGTTTATACATAAAAAGAGCCTATGTATTTTTTTTTATTTTTAATTCCGTATCCATCTGAGCCAGTAGTGTGGCCATAACTGTAGCAGAATTACTAGGGTAACAGGGATTCAACATACCCTGCCCTACCTAACTTCCTGTCAGCAATATTGCAATGACAAAAAACTAAGAAGGAAGGTATTAAAAATCTCTTACTCTGCTTCGGCTTGTAGCTGGTTGTTTAGGCATAAAGGGTATTTAACAATGGAATTATATCTTTCACCATCAGGAAAAACATACATATTTTCAAATATATATTTCTACCATCATGTATGCAAGGATTTAGAATACTGGCTCGTATATTCACACCCATTTCAGACTTTATTTGTCGTGGTAGCTCATTCATTATGGTAGCATGATTCTGTAGGTTACAACGTAAGTTCAAGTCCCCTGAGGATCTAACAAGCTATTTCTGAATAAGAGTATTGTTAATATCACGGTTTCATTGGGCATATACAAACATACTCTGTATAGCTTTATCTGTCACTATTTGTCCTTATTATAGGGGTGGACACAGACAGATTAAAATTTGAAATTAGATCTGGATGCCTTTCCTAACATCCTGCTTTGGGCTTGAGCTTCACTAATCAAATGCTCTAACTACTGCACTACCACTGTCCCCAGCATGTGTTTATGGTACTCTACCACAATTTTGTGAAGGATACTAATGCAGTATTTGCTGCAAAAGCACCAAATATAAGTAATAGCATTCATAACCTTCTCTGCGACGTATAAGATGCTTGTCTGACCCTGAAGGCGAGACCATGCCCATGTCTTCTTCTGGCTGGAGCATAGACGTGGTGGGCACTGGAGCTGAATCAACCTATGACGTAACACATTTTAGTTAACCCAATTTTGCATCTGTTTTACTTCAACAAAAAATAGTCTCTTGAATGTTTCTTGTTAGAACATAGTTGATATTTTGAATCTCGTTACAGACGGTTAACTTTAGGCATCAGTTCTATAATTTTTAATTAGACCAGGAGGAAAATACAGAAATGAAGGAGAGAGTTATAAATTTGTCTGTAATTATGACAATTTTGTTTCTGTTTTAATACCACAAAAACAGGTCCTGATATATTTTACTCAAAAATTATTGGAAAATCTTTAGATCCTTGTTATAAAAATAACTGGCTCTGTGCTGTATATAACTGTGCCGTGTATATTACAATGTCACATTTAGAAACAACAGGACAACAGGTGAATAATATAAATTCACCAAAACAAGAATTCTTCTTTTACCTTTTCATCTCTGCTGTCAGAGTAACCCAGATTAATATGCCCAGCGTAAGCATTAGTGCTAAACTGGCTCCTTGGAGTAACTTCCTAAAAAAAAAAACACACACATTTTTATCAGAAACATCTTAGGAACTACCCTAGAAATGAAAAAAAATTGCCTATGATTTTTTTTGGAAACCACTGTATACGGCTACAACTACCATTATTATCAATACTACATGCTCTGGTCTTGTAAGAATAAAATCTCTTCTACTTCTGCTGTGACTGCTACTAGCTCTGCAGGGGGAAAAAGTCCACTTTTCTTTCTTCTCCATCATTAGAGACAGAATACTGTATATATAGGAATAATTACACATCTGATGATGGAATACCTCTTTGTTCCCATATACCTTACCTCTGAGTCCGGCTGGAGTGTTTCATCGGCTCTCTCTTTTCGTTTGTATAAGAAAGCCACACACCACATAAAAAAGACTAAAAGTATGACGCCAGCGATGGCTCCCCCTATGATGATGTAAACTTGCGCCTGACTTTCAGTTGGTGGCACTGATGCTAGGTACTCTGAAAATATTCATATTTAATTTCTTTTTATTTTCTCATGAATCTTTCATTTATTCTTACATCTATTGATTTATGAATCTTATGGAGGGCCGCTTAAACAAATATTGGTAGAAGAGATAAATAAAAAAAGGTTGTTGCATGCTATTTGTGTCGGTATTAATTCCTAATTGACCGGGGATGGACAAAGACAGGTTGGAGCTGTTTAAGTAAGGCTAGATGCTCTTCCTAACGCCTGCAGTGGATGCAAACTCTGGTTCATCACTTTTGGAGTCGAACGCTGTAACCACTGCACCACCATGGTCCTGGGTTAATGAAAAGGTGTAGTAATATTAATGTATAATACATGTGCATTGTGTCTTCATGACTTCTTGTATGGTCATTGTGTATGTTAAAATTATGAAGTGTTTACAAATATATTGATTACATTTCTATATCATGTCCATCATACATAATTAATGTGTATAATGATGATGAAATTAATTATAATTATTTATATTCAAAATAATAAACATTATCTGGCTGAGCCAGCGGGGTGGCACATTTGTAACAAAAGAATTGGAGATAGCATGGTTTGAAAATACTTTAACCATCTTGCCTCTTCTGCCAGTAGTTTTGCGACAAAAAATCAAAATTTTAGCAAAGAAGGGATTCCTAGCTCTAAAGCTCGCTTATATATTTCTTTTTTACTAGATACCATATCTACAATCTCCCTTGTAAGAGGAGTGGCTGACTTAGAGCTCACTCATTCACTATAAGCTAATATACCTCAGTTACTCCTCTTCGTTCCTAGGGAATGAAGGGTTGCCAGACTTCCCCCCATACCACCCTGCTATTTCACCCACAGGGCAAACAAGCAAGGATCTTCTTCTGCAGGCAGATGATCTTCATATTTGCTTATTGCAACGTGCAAGCAACATTAGTCAAGATATTTCCATGGGCCACATCACATGTAAACAGTCTTTCTAAACTCATTTCTATCTCTAGCATGCAGAGAATGATTATATGTAATAACC
>JAXCGZ010000239.1:0-7500 GCA_037179515.1 Halocaridina rubra
TACTGTATAGTAACATTACAATGAAACGCTATAACTCTTTTTGGAATACTGGACTTTCTCCTCTTTATATATTATATCATTATGCACAAACTCTAACATGGTGGCTACTACTGAAATTAAGAATGAAGGATGTGGGAGTTCATTCCCTATAACCCAAGCCCGGATTCTAGTCTTCAATAATACTAAAAAACATATGAAGACAGAAAGGCCTTCTGGTCCTACAGTCCCTATCCCATATGACACACAAGAACTATGAGGGTATTATATTTTTCCCCCATAATTCTTAACCAGTATAGTGAATATAGTTATTTCTTTGCCATACCCATTAGTAATAGCAAAACATAGGCATACCAAGAATTTCTACAACATAACATGCAAGAGCAGTGTTAAAGACAAATGTACCAACTATAAAGCTGGTAGCAATAATAATATTACAGAGGTATACAAAAAACTTATGTGACAGCAAAAAACACAAACACATAAATGCAGGATAACAATAACCTTTATTAACTGAGACTTGCTAAGTTATTACGGTAACTCCTTACTCTCATTTTAGTAAGTTATCTAGATAAAATATATGTATCTTCCTGTTTGTCTCCAAGATTCCCAGCAAGAGTTTCTCTCTCAGGGAGAGATGAAGCCAATCTGGAATCGAGTTGTTCTCAAAATTGATACAGAACTAATGGTTCAAGCCACACTCTGACATTGGTGATCTGTACACAAACATTTCAGTGCCCATTAATACACCTCTTCTTTGAGAAGTATATCATACCTAAAATGGGTTTGAAAGTATCATTTCCACAAGCATTAGACTGGCGACATCACATGAGGACAAGGCTTTCCTACGAAGTCTCATTCTTAACTAAATAAAATCTATTCTGGCTTACAACACAACTTTAAACAGAATTGTGGCTGCTGCCTTTCAAGCATCAGCAGTGAAGGCATCCCTGGTTGGTTCTCTGACGAGATTCTGTACTTGAGAATAATACCAAAATATTCAGATAAACTCTACAACAATTCCACTCATCTTTAATGAACAGTACCTGGAGAAGATCAAGCTGCCTACTTGCAGCGAGTGATGCAAATTTACTCATTTCAAGTATTTCTAGGAGAGTCCCTTCCCCCTCAGCACTGTCTGTGTCCCAGTCACAAGTATCCACACACACATGAGTAGTACATGTGTTGCCTAGGTGATTTGTTTTACATCACAATCTCCCTTTTTTACAAAGTGCTATTAGAATAGTCGTTCATGCAAAGGACTTTGGTTTTGGCAGGTGTAATCGTTACCCTGATAGGATGCCTTTTCTAACCTCAGACTGTGGCAGGCCACGAACCCTCGACCTGACGCCTAAAGTTCGTGGCGGTTACCATTTTGCCACGGCGACCACTACATGTGTTGCCTAAGAAAAAAAATGGCTGGTTATTCATGAACTCAAAGAAGGATGTAAGGAAGCTAGGCAGGACATATGCAAAAGGCAGGCCTTACAGAGCCATTTTACTTCCCTTAAACTAAAAAGTAGAGGAACTGTCCCATATCTGTATGTCCTTAATCCACTAGGAGTACCTTAACAGACTTAAAGGCCTCATGCGAGTGAAATATAGGTCAGCCAGGAGGTTCAAGGGAGACTTGATGTCCACAAGGTCATAGGCACTATTCACTGTCTCTGCTGATTTTACATAGCTCTCCCAGAAGAATTGTCATTTTAAAGCATCCCTTATCTAGTAAATTTTCAGGGCTCTATAAAGCCACATTATATCCACTATCAAGTTTTCCACCCAAGGAGAGTAGAGGGGATGGTGATCCCTTATATGAAGAAGAGCCCCTCCTCCCTTACTTGACATGCATTGGGAAGGACAACTCTGAGGTCAAGTGAAAGCATGAGGGTTAGGCAGTTAGCCCCTTTCCTAGTGACTGAATAGGGCGAATTCGATGCGAGGCCTTATATACTGAGGAAACTCACTTTAAACAAAAAATAAAAATAAAAAATAAAAAATAAAAATAATAATAATAATAATAATAATAATAATAATAATAATAATAATATATATATATATATATATATATATATATATATATATATATATATATATATATATATATATATATATATATATATATATATATATATATATATATATATATATATATATATATATATATATATATATATATATATATAATTATATATTATTATTATTATTATTATTATATATATATATATATATATATATATATATATATATATATATATATATATATATATATATATATATATATATATATATATATATATATATATATATATATATATATATATATATATATATATATATATATATATATATATGTAGTGCCCCCAACCCATGAATTTAATCCGTTCCTAAAACCTGTTCGTGGGATGGTTTGTTTGTGGGTTGGAATAATTTTTCCCATCAAAAAGCATGTAAATTCAATTCATCAGTTCCTCGTCACAATAAATATTTATTTAAAAATTTTTCTAATTAGTATAAATATGGAATATAATACAGGTATTATGTATATTATCTGTACAAGAAAAATTACATTAATAATAGAAACGAATTCTACTTTACTAAAGTAAAGCATATACATATTCAATTGAATACACTATTTGATACCCTGTAAAAAATAGCAAAGTCCAACTATCAGAAAAAATTTTCTCACTCTCCCACTAATAACAAATAGGTAAAAAACAAATATTGTGGGTAAGAAACAGCACTGTATTTACCTTTACTGATGACTGGAGAATAAGAAAACTTTTTCTAAGCATTGGACTGCTATTTTATACAGGGTATCAACTAGTGAATACTCCTCAATATATGCATGTTTTATTTTAGTACAGGGTATCAACTAGTGAATACTAATCAATATATGCATGTTTTATTTTAGTAGAGTAGAATTCCTTTCTATTGTTAAGGTAATTTTCCTTTTACTGATAATATATATACAACTTGTTTTATATATCATGTTTATACTTATTAGAAAAATTTTAAAATGAATATCTATTATGAATAGGAACGAATTAATTGAATTTACATGCTTTTCAATGGGAAATATAAATCCAACCCTTGAACAAACCATCCCACGAACAGGTTTTAGGAACGCATTAAGTTTGTGGGTTGGGGGCACTGATATATATATATATATATATATATATATATATATATATATATATATATATATATATATATATATATATATATATATATATATATATATATATATATATATATATATATATATATATATATATATATATATATATATATATATATATATAATATATATATATATATATATATATATATATATATATATATATATATATATATATATATATATATATATATATATATATATATATATATATATATATATATATATATATATATATATATATATATATATATATATATATATATATATATATATATATATATATATATATATATATATATATTATATATATATATATATATATATATGTTCCGGTTTTACGTCACGGACTCCCTTATCAACCAAGGGCTAGGACGGTTGCCTTCTTGCGAAGGACTTGTTTTGGCAGATGTAATCCTTACGCTGAGTGCATGCCTTTGCTAACCTCAGACCGTGGCGGGGCGCGAACCCTCGACCTGACGCCTCAGAGTCGGAGACGCTACCGACTGAGCCACGGCGACTACATATATATATATATATATATATATATATATATATATATATATATATATATATATATATATATATATATATATATATATATATATATATATATATTTCCTTTAGTTGTTTTACTAAGTTATATATATATAAATCTTAAGTAAAGGTAAGGTTTTTCCTCTTAATGTCTGGTCTTAGTAAATTGTTGAAAATAAGAAGTACTGTCTGTTTGCAAGTTGTGAGCTGGCAATGGAGTATTATCTCTACATATATATTTTTCACTATTGTTGACATTTCTTGTTCTATACCATTTCATTCAATATTGCATATATTCACTGCCATCATTACTTTATTTAGTAATTTAAGAATGCAAATTTGTTAATTATACATTTTACTTGCTTGTAAAGCCAAGGAGAAAAATATAACTATATACTGATTACCTAAATTAAAAAATGAAAGAAAGTTATAAGGTAACAAATACATCCCATCAGTGGGATTACCGACGTGGAGAAGAAAAGGGCACTGACACAAAACATAATACTAGTACTGAAGTATACGTTTGAAAACACGTGACATCAATTAATGCATTACACGTAAAAGTACAACATGCATCCAGTCTATTCGACATTGAGAAAGATGAAAAATACATGTCAATGTAGAAATAACTCACCCAATATCAGGAATAAAAATTGTGGTGTATTTATAGGGGAATCATTATATTAGTTTGGTGTGATATGTTATTTTGTGACGAAAATATAGTACCCCTGATTGTGGATTATTTTTGGGAAATGGCAATACTGCAGGGAGAGTTGCGAGGGGCAGATGAGTTCAAGTTGTTGTTGTCGATGGACGTGGCGAATCTCTATTGAAGCTGTATTTGTGAGGATTTTACATTGTTTGTCGTTTTGTGGATAACATTTTGTGGATAACAATGTTGAAGAAAGTTGTCTGGGAAGGATTTGGGGTGGTTTTTGATGTGGTCTTGATCCAGCAGAGTGTTACTATTACGATTTTCCTGGCGCCAGGGCCAAGGGGTGTTGTGGACCTTCATTGGTGTTGGCTGGCCTAAGCTATTAAACAACATCACTTCTTGATTCACTGCCATCACTACTAGGTGAGGCAAGTTATATTATATTGTTGCTCCCCGTTTCAATTACACATATTCATGCGACTTGTCTACTTGGCAAAAAGAGAGAATGAATGACGAGGACTGGCTTCTTAATAGGAAAGGAAAGAGGGGTTTACTTGTTTAACTCTTTATGAACTGGGATCTAGCCCCTATCACCTGTAGAGTCTGCAAAATGGATCATCAATGTGAATGTGTGGCTAAAACTATTAATTCTGCCTCTTTTTTTTAAAAGCTACTTGTTTCCACCAGAGAGAGACTTAACAGGGTGCATGGAGATATGCAGAAAAATACCTATAGAAAAGTAATGCCTATTTTACATACCTTTCTTATAAACGAAAATTTAACATACAAGTCTAATACATTATAGATGTTATGGGCCTAATATATCAACCACATTCTAAATAAAACTGCCAGTCTTACATTCAGACTTAGTTTTTTTTATGGAAGCATCTTGCTTCTGATTGGGAAATAATCCAAATATCCAGAGATAAATATTTCGCTTACACCAGTTTTATTCAATACTAAAGCAAACACAACAAACAACAATAAATATCATGGACTTAACGAATTACTTACAACATACTTAAAAGCTACATTTTTTACACACAGGCTTAAATTCTTTATATTTTTGAGGTGTGTCTTGAAATGAAACTCTTAACAATGATATCTAAAACAAGATAAAGAAGTGAAGCACTCAAACAATACTCATCATGACCATGAAAAAATCGTCCCTCAGTTACCCTTAGCCTTGCCCTGAAAAAGTCGACATCAGTGATTCCAAGCTAAGCACGAGCAAGCAAGATGTAGCACACAAGTGCATTTTTTACAATGCATGTTTTTTGTGTGTGCAAATATGTAATTCTTGCATTTATTATTTCAAGAAATATAGTTTTTCCTATTTTCAGCACCATTAATTTAGTATTTTGTCATTTACAAATATTTCAATTGTAGAATGTAAAGTTTCACATAAACCCATCAAAGATAGAAAGAAATAAAAACATATTAACAACTATTAAAATAATTTACATCATGGCTAAAGATATATAAGTAACTAAAACCCATCACAGAAAACTATGAAAACAAGACCACCATAATATTATTAAAATAGATGTAAATCAAATCTAAAGAAAAAAGTAGCAAAAACCTCCTAAAGTAAACTATTAACTAAAAAGCAGCCCCCTCTCTCTCTCTAGAGAGAGAGAGGGACTTCAACACATATCCCCACATGTTTCTTGATTTCATAGTGGTCCCTTCTTAGCTTAGGCCTCTAAGGACATTATCTCTTGACCCAGACGTGGAAACTCGATATAGTGCTAGGGCTTTTGGAATCATGGCTCTTCACCTCTAAGGATTCACACTTCAACAGTTAGGCTAAAGCCAAATATATTTCCTCCCTTGTCTAAACTCACAGAATCAGTGAATAACTAGCTCCAAAAGGGAGAAAGCTAGAAGATGTTTCCATATCTATTCAGTTTGATCCAGCCTTCTTGGAAAAGAATGATTTTCCCACACATGGCAGGGAACCAGTTACTTACCCACTCTCCTAGAGAGTGACTATTGCCCACTAGGTATCTTATAAAACCTACCTAAATATATCCTCTTGTTACAAAACAGGTTTTCTTTCAAAATCTTATCATAGGGAGAAAGATAACATATGCACAACCCATGAAATTCCTATGCTCTCCCATCCAAAAGCTAAAGTATTCTCTCTTAACAAAATAAAAGTTAGTGAATAGTCGTCAAGTGAGATTCTGTGGGCAAATATTTAAAGATCATTCATGGCAGAGAGTTTGCAATCAGCATCATAAAAAAATGTGAATAAATAAAATGAACTTGATAGAAGCGTAATGTTCCAGTGATCTGTGCATATTATTCACATTGCTCTCATTAGATTTAAATATTTATCATCTAGGTCTTAACCTTGCTTACTCATTTATGTGTGATGTTGCATATACCTTCCAGGATTTCAGGTTGACTATTATTACCTTATATTTCTTTTTACGTTTTGCTAGTAAGAACCATTTAATATGCTACAACTTTGTGTAGTTTACATCTACTTTTAAATACTTACGAGTGACTAATGATACTTTTCTTTTCGATGTTACCTCTGATTCACATGCACCATTTATAATGTACCTTTCAATGACACGAATTTCTACAAAGTCTCTTTGTCTTAATCATAGATATGTAGACTAATATGTTCTCTTGTGATAAGGGTTACTATAGTAGCTGTTCATAGGATAACCCTGCTGTGTTAAAGGCGAAATATTTTATGAAAGGAAACAAACAAGTTCAAATGGGTTCTATTTCCATTGCAAGAAGTCTAAAATCATCTCTCTGGTTTTATGTTTGCATTACTTCTGACAAGATGCACAGATACAAACAGAAAAAAGCCACTTTGAGAAAAGAAAAGCACATTTTTCTGAGTCTTTATGAAGCCAAACTACACCCACCCTCCTTCCTCATGTTTACTCAATAGAAGTTTTAGTCTCATGAGATAGAATGCTGTTAGATGGCCCTGTAAGTGAAAAAAAGGCAAGTGTATTTTTCTGAACTCTCCTTGAGCTGAGGCCTAGACCCTTATTGTCTGCAGAGCTTGTAAAATAGATGACCAACATGAGTGAGTGGTTGAATCTATTAGTTCCATGTCATACACTGAGAGTGGCTTACTTCCAGATTGCATATGACTTGACCA
>JAXCGZ010000239.1:12500-42500 GCA_037179515.1 Halocaridina rubra
TGGAAGAAAGTGTCTGGGGTGCTGTGCGACAGGAGAATAGGGATTAAGTTAAGGGGTAAAGTGCATAAGACAGTTGTGAGACCTGCAATGATGTATGGAGCAGAGACATGGGCAATAAAGAAGACACAAAAGAAAAAACTGGATGTGGCAGAGATGAGGATGTTGAGATTTATGTGTGGGGTGACAAGAAGCGATAAGATCAGAAACGAGGTAATTAGAGGTACCTCAAAAGTTAGAGAAATATCAGATAAGATACAAGAAAGTAGACTAAGATGGTATGGTCATGTTGTTAGGAGGGATGAACAGTATGTTGGGAGGAGGGTGATGGAAACGAATATACAGGGTAGGAGAAGGAGGGGGAGACCAAACCGTAGGTGGATGGATTGCATCAATGACGACATGAGGTCTAAAGGTTTGTTGGGTGATGAGGTATGGGACAGGAACATACTCAATAACAGGGGCAGAACTTCAAGACGGAGAGTGGAAGAGATCTAGGAGTTAATATACTGGCAAATTTGTCTCCGAAAATGCTTATGAATGGCATGGTAAGGGCAGCATATGCTTTCTTATCATATGTAAGGGTAGCCCTCAGACACATGGAGAAGGAAATCCTTAGAAATATTTATACATCTTATGTGAGACCAAAGCTTGAATATGCAGCCCCCTTTTTAAATATACACTTGAAAAAGCACAAAAATAAGCTGGAAAAAGTTCAAAGACATGCCACGAAACTGGTGCCAGAAATATGAAATCTCAGTTATGAGGAGAGGCAGGGGAAATTAGACTTACCATCACTCGTAGCTAGAAGACTGAGGAGAGATATAGAAACGGTTTTCAGTTTTCTTCACGGTTTTGACAGAGTGGATAGGAATCAATATTTTGATGTGGCTGGCTCTAGAACTAGAGGTCATAGTTAGAAGCTTTGTAAGATAACTTCTTTGCTGGTTGTAAGGAAGTACTTTTTCAGTGTAAGAGTAGTTGATGATTGGAATTCGCTAAGTAAGAAGGTAGTTAATACTAATTCAGTTGATACTTTTAAGGACAAATATGATCAGAAGCACTGAGTACAAAAATGGAACCGAAATGGAGAAGAGGAGTTACGAGCATAGGACTCTTTCCTGTAAGCACAATTATTAATTCTAAGTAGATAAATACTCACACATATTATTCTTATTATTATTACGATTGTTAAGCACACAGCAAACAGCTTAAATCAATTTTCAGTTCTCTCTGTTGTAATCAGTATCATTTATATTATTATTATTGTGATACACTGAGCTGATGATAGTCCAAAGTGCTTTTCATCTCTCTTTCTCACTCTCTATCTGTCTTAAAGAAGTAGCTCTTGCCCAATAGCTCTTGCCCAATGGTGTTACAACTGAAAAATACTAATCTGAAGCTCCCGATCTTGTCCATGAAATTCAAAGTCTGTTAAATCGAGGGTTGAGTGGATATCACTTTATGCCCGATGGTGCTACAACTGAAAAATAATAATCTGCTGCTCCAGATTTTGTCTGTTAAATCTGAAGTCCGTTAAATCGAGAGCTGAGTGATTATCACTTTATGCCATTCCACTAACTCACTTTATTATTGTACACCTTTCACCTCCTAAATGTCAAGGCTTCTTCTAATGAGAGAAATCACTCATTCAATTTCTCCATCTCCTTAGATGTAACTTGAATTCACAAACTGTAATAATATTTACTTAAATGATTTCTCATTAAAAGTCAGCTCAAGAGACTCAACCACTTAAGTTTCAGAATCACAAATGATTTTCCTCTTCTAATAATACTTTAATCACGACAATTCTTACTATGTTATCTAAACTGTTTCCAGAATTCCTTCTAAGACATTATATCTTGATCAGAAATTTCTTCTCACTTGCCTTTCTAATCCAACAGTCACCACCATATTCATATGCAGGGGCAATTATTCTCTAATGTAACCTGATCTTAGTTCACTTCATTAAAAGCAAGTACTACCAGTACACCATTCCACCATATCTCTACACTATCATTTTATCCGAATGTATCTCTCTTTCAAATATATTTCATGCTTATTCAGACAACACTCTCTCCGAGCAATCTGTTGCTTTACCTCCAAATTAGTAATCAGGTCAGTATCATACACACAGAAACAGTTTTGTGCTACATATATAATAATTCTAAAGTAGATTTGCTATCTACACTGAAACAGACATTAGACATATGTATTTACCATTACTAACACGTTCTAGGTTCATCAACCTGCAAAGAAACTTTAATAACTATTATATATTATTCCTTAATTATTACTCACCATCTCGTACGTCTCCTGATTCTATTTCGTACAGGCCATCGGCAAAAGTATCAAGTCCTTCATTTTCCGATCGTGATCGAGCACCTTCAGATCGTGACTTCCAACCAGAGTTGATAAATGTGTTAAAATTAGCACTGGGATCACTAAGACGTCGCTGTTCCATGCAGGTGAAAAAGAACAAACAGTTAACATATAAGACAATAATGGTGAGATTTATTATTATATGGTGTGTCAATTTTTGTGATAATAAGCAATGGATTACTGATTTCTCAAGGGATATACACTTGAGCCAGTAGTGTTATAAAAAGATATACAGTAAATTTGTATATCAAAAGCAATATTTTATAATCACTGAAGTGTGAGCATAATGGAGACGCAAATTAAATTCTTGGTCTCACAGCAAAATCAATCTATGACCGCATCCTAAAACTATTAAAACAGCAATATAAAGCCATCGTTCAACCATATCTGGAAGAAGTTAGACAATGACTGACTTCACACAAGAAAGATTTAGGAAAACTGAGTAATGTACAAAGAAGAGACACTTTATTGATACCAGCCACAGTTGGTCTCAAATATGAAGATAAGTCAAACAATGATAGAACTACATAAAAAGCTCACATCATTTTACTAATAAACAAATAACTATATATCTATGGTAAACCATTATTTACTACAGAAAGGAATATGAATATATGTATAATATTTTTACGAAAAAACTACGGGTATTTAAACAGAATATCCTCCTAAAGTTGTAAATACCTAAACAAACTGCTTATTGTAAGAGAGAGCTGGATATATACTGTACTATGATTCTACACTATTAATGGAAACAAGATACAATTTCAAAGAAGGGTGACACAAATAGGGTGCTTGTGGACTGCTAAGTCTTCTGTTACTTGACGTACATGATATATAATAAACCTGATGATAAAAATAGTGCAACAATGTTGGGGAGAGGCACATAACCTGAGATTCAACAAAACAAAATTTCAAAGAAACTGCAATGGAGACTGATTTGAATTCAAGTGACAAATACTGATGGATAACTATGGAATGTTGCTTACAACAAAAAAAGGAGTAATTATATATATTCAAGATTGACAGGATGAGTTCTGAGATATATGGTAAAGTAAACTACATGAAGATTGAGGAGAAAGGACTTATTCATCCTGGAAGTTAAATGATATACAAGGTGCTAAGAGATAAAAAAAAAAAATGACTGAGAAAGCATATATGTACTTAGCAACAGAGATAATGTAAAAGAAAAAACAAAATAAAAATACTGATGCCTGTTAAAGACAGTGTTCCTTATAAAAGTCACTAAGAGACTGTGAGGCCAAGATTTTATTGCAAAAGTTGAGAGATACTGTTCATGTATCAAATATAATTTTTTTTTCTTCCAAATGCCATTCCATATTTTGAAAAAATATAACTCTAGGAGGCAACTAAAAATGGAGATGGAAGTGAAGTGTTGGCAATCCCAACCTTGATTGATATGGTGTTATATTAACAAATTAATAAAAACAAATCAGAAAATTTATAATGATTATGAATATGCTATAAATAAAATAAGATTATAACGAACCTGATGACGGTAAATAAATCTATCTTCAGGTTCGTCTTCCCAATCTGAATCCCACATATCAGTCAAACTCACTCCCGGTTCTGATGTTGGGGTTTCTACACCTGAACCTAGAAAAATATAAAGCTTATCATAAATAACAATCATATATATATATATATATAATATATATATATATATATATATATATATATATATATATATATATATATATATATATATATATATAATATATATATATATATATATATATATATATACTCCCCAACTTACAAATGAGTTAGGTTCCAGAAGCTCGATCGTAAGTAGAAATGTCGTAATTGTGCTTAGAAAAAAAAAAGGACTGTACAGTCCTTAGGCTAAATACACATAACTACTATATACAACATAAAGTATAATGTATTAATAAATATTATTACAATAATAATAATGTAATAATACAGTATAGTACAGTAAAACATACATTATTACATGGGTAAATAATGGGTAGGTGTTTGTTCGTATCTGTGAATGTTCGTAACTCTATTGTTCGTAAGTAAGGGAGATTCTGTACACGCACACACACATATATATATATATATATATATATATATATATATATATATATATATATATATATATATATATATATATATATATATATATATATATATATATATATATATATATATATATATATATATATATATATATATATTTTTTTTTTTTTTTTTTTTTTCCCCGGTTTTACGTCACGGACTCCCTTATCAACCAAGGGCTAGGACGGTTGCCTTCTTGCGAAGGACTTGTTTTGGCAAATGTAATCCTTACGCTGAGTGCATGCCTTTGCTAACCTCAGACCGTGACGGGGCGCGAACCCTCGACCTGACGCCTCAGAGTCGGAGACGCTACCGACTGAGCCACGGCGACTACATATATATATATATATATATATATATATATATATATATATATATATATATATATATATATATATATATATATATATATATATATATATATATATATATATATATATATATATATATATATATATATATATATATATATATATATATATATATATATATATATATATATATATATATATATATATATATATATATATATATATATATATATATATATATATATATATATATATATATATATATATATATATATATATATATATATATATATATATATATATATATATATATATATATATATATATATATATATATATATATATATATATATATATATATATATATATATATATATATATATATATATATATATATATATATATATATATATATATATATATATATATATATATATATATATATATATATATATATAAACCCTCCTGGAATATTATGATGGTTGGGAAGCTTCGCTTTATCAGGGGAAGAATATCTTTTACCACGCATAAGTCCTCAACAACCAGTGTCTAAGTTTTAATGTTCCTTGGTGTCCATCCGAGAAATCCGATGATATAATGTGACGATAGGGAATCTCTGTACATATATTATATGAAAGTGGCATCAGAGAGGACTGCAAAATTTACACAAGTCTTGATGAAACTCAATATATTCCTTTTTTAGGATTAAAACCTATTTATAGACTCTTCCTCTGAGAAATAATGCTATACGGTAACAAAAAATAAAGAATATTTAACATATAACACACTTGGTCTTATTCCTGAGCTCTCACTCTCTCTCTCATCGAGACATTCTTAATTCCAAGTTAAACTTAAAAAGGCTTCTGTAAGTCTTTTGTTTATTAAACATGATTAATCATTTATATACTAAATGAATGTTGCTCAAAAATACTATGAAAACACATCTTAAAGCAAAGGCCAAGAATAATAAAATAACACATCATTACAACTGAGATAATCCAATTATTAAATCTACTGAAAACTAACCTTTAGGCTTTGTGACTGCCATTTCTGCATGCCCTTTTCCTTGAGGTCCCTTCATGCGAACAAATTCTATGCGTTGATTGTTGGTTCCTGCAAAAAGGCCCATCATCATCCTCTGGGCCACTTTACTACTTAAACTTGCCTGTTGAGGAATAAAAGCATAGTACAGTATATACAAACATTATACACGGTTTTTCCTCTATACTTACTGCCTTCTCTTGACAGGATCAGCAGAGTGGCCAAAACCAGAGGAAAAAACCGCATGATTAAAAAAGTAAA
This sequence comes from Halocaridina rubra, assembly GCA_037179515.1. Classification (NCBI taxonomy): domain Eukaryota; kingdom Metazoa; phylum Arthropoda; class Malacostraca; order Decapoda; family Atyidae; genus Halocaridina; species Halocaridina rubra. Next base: position 18,575 of record JAXCGZ010000239.1, read on the forward strand.
TAAATGAAACTGGTTTTCAATTTTCTATTCAGATATCTTTGCTCATGGTCATATTTATGTATGGCGTACATAGTTAACAAGAGGAAGACACTATCATATGCTAAAAAAAAGTACTGTAACCTTATGGGCAAGCAAATAATTACAAGATAATTTGGAATAGGGTATTCATATACTAAGAATCAATTATCATACATATACAGAAGTATAATAATTATAACTTGAAAAAGCACATCAATATACATATAAATGTAGACAGAATGTAATAAGATTGTAAAAAAATATTCAGGAAAGTTACAGATACAACACATGTACAAAGATTTCCAGTGGAAAAAGAAAAGTAAATACTATTCAATATTGCAGAAATACTGTGTTTAGACTGGACAACTCAGTAAAGGTGGAGAAAAAGGAGAGTAGCCTATCTTTTCCTATCCTTACTTCTACAGTATTTGTTTTGACACTCAAGTAGGAGTAAGGGAGAAGGAGGAAATGCACGTTAATAAAAAATATAATTGTTTGTCTTCTAGAACCACCTAAGGGAAGGGGGCTAGAATACTTCCTCCGTGTTACCCTTTGTGTCGTAGGAGTCGACTGAATGAGGGGGAGCGAGGGGACTGGGAATCCCCTCCTCTGTTCTGTATTTTCTCTTCCCAAAAAGTCACAGTATGTTGTCTTGACTCAGCCACTCCCCTTATAAGGGGAAAACGGCTCATGTAAATATATATACATGTGTCTTCTAAAAGGTATATTACTCCAGTAGCTAAATAAGCTCAGAAATCTGAATCCAAGTACGTGATAAGGGAAAGACAAAAACAATTTTCAAGAGAGGAAGTACATCAGCATGATTTGTGTAAGTGATGTTTTTATTTTATGTGGTTAGTCACTACATTTAAGGCATAGATAGAATTTTTTTGCATTTTACCAATCTGTAGGAAAATTTCTCTAAAGGTTTAAAGAATTTACTACATAAGGGGTTGGTGACAAAGCGATTACACATAAGTATTTTACACAGCATTTTCTAAGGCAAAGATAGAATTTTTTTGCATTTTACCAATCTGTAGGAAAATTTCTCTAAAGGTTTAAAGAATTTACTAAATAAGGGGTTGGTGACAAAGCAATTACACATAAGTACTTTACACACAGCATTTTTCCAACTGTATTAACCTATCAGATATTTAATAAATTTAACATTATTATTGTCTCTCAAAGTTCATCTGTTCTTTCATTAAGAAGTACTTACCCTGGCATCATATACTCTTTTCAGGGCATCATATCGTATAGAACCTAAAAATATTACAGCCTGACGAATGCCAGCATGATCTGAGGCTACCAATTCCACACACACCATCTCCCCATCACGAACTAGCATATCAGCAAAAACCTAAAGGAAGGTTGGAACTACAATAGAACATTTACTCAAAAACAAACTATTTATACTTGAATATATATAACAATAACAATCAATATTAATGTCCTCTGTAGCCAACAAAAAACCATTATTGCTTCTAATTATTGAGATAATTAAATAAAGGGCCATTGTATGTGTTTGCATTGTGGCAACAACTGATTCGCCAAAGAGATGAGGTGGTACATTACAGAATTAAATATTTGCAATCCTGAACTACTCTGACATAGATATCCTATATCATCAATCACTAAATATTAATGCATACTACTATAATAACTATCTTATTTGAATCTGAAGCACAGATCTCTTTACTTGTTAAACTAGTATGATTACATTTGTTAAACCTAACACTTATTTCAAACAACAGTCTACACAGTAAATTAGAGGCATATGACATATATTTTTACTAATAAATATAAAAATTATATACCCTCAATCACTAAATATGAATGCATAATACTTCAATAAATATCATAATTGAATCTGAAGTAAAAGTCCCATTACTTAAAAATTTACTATGATAAATATTTGTTAACATAATATTAAGCCTAAAATGTTAGTCTATACAGTATATTTAAATCCTATGACATATATCATAACTAATGAATGTACAGTAATACAGTGTATAGAAATGGGTATAATATAACGCTATGAAAAAATTTTTGTAATGGTTAAAATATACAAAGCAATGTAAATCAGTAGAGTATTGCATATTTCTATATACACTTAATCAAACAGATAATAATGGTATCTCGAGAAGATTCATGGCCCTAGGACAACCATCTTCTACTTTTTTCATGAGCAGAGCTATATATTAAGCAAGTACATGCCTACTGCTCCTGTCGTAAAGAGACAAGCTAGGGCGACGGTCGTACAAGCCTAGAATCGCCCTCGGAGGTGCTGACACGTCTTTGCTTAAGTGGTCTGTTATAACAGTAATGATACGAAATACAAATGTATCATAAATTTTTTATGTTTTAATAACAAAGTATTACTTACAAACTTTATTTTTTTATCATGAGATGTTGTGCTGAACACAGTTGGGTGGATACAAGTGAACAGAAAAAAGGGAGACAGCAGAGCTATGTTAAACCCTGTGAATCCTTATCCCTTCAATGTGGTCTTTTATGGAAGAGGAAAAAACCCCATCGTGTAAGGAATTACCTGCCATTTACTCCCCTATTATTTTTATGTAGGCCTAAGGCCAGTAAGGAAGGTGGGTGTGAAACTCTTTATCATTCACCTCCACAGATAATATCACTTCAGCATTATATAAAAAATTATGGAGTGCGATATAAATGATACAAGTGTTGGACTGGGTTCCATACTACAGAGAAAAGGATTATAGGGGCCCAGGCTTTAATTAAAAAGCATTTTGAATACATTATTCCTCTTTATAATACTTCTCAATATTTTTACTTGCTTATCTGTTCTGATTAATCTAAAAATAGAGAAAAATTATTGTTGGCCAGTCTGAACTAGGAAGTAGTATGTTATTTTTCATCAGAGAAACTGCTTACTTACTTCATCAAAATTATCCACATGAAAGCACACGTTTGGATAAGTAATCTCTTCAACTTCCCCTTTGGTATCCATTCGCCTTCGACTAGGGCTAGCATATACTTTCTGAAAATCAGATAATTATGTGATATGTGGCAAAGAACAATGAAAAAGTGGTATAAAAAAAGTTGAATAATTTTTTTTTTTTTTGGTGAGTTTCAATATATTCCATCAAGAGTCTCTCCTCAGGGATTGCTCTGCTGCACCCGGAATGAAGTCTTTCTCAAAACAGACATAAATAACAGTTCCAAGCATACATTCACATGGTGCGATCATAATGCAGGCTCTACAGCCAATGACGGTTGACAACCAGTTCACAGTCTTCAGGGAAAACTAAGATTTCCCTCCCTCATTCTCTTGTTAGGCTACAGTGACTGGGTCATTGCATGGCTACAAACATTGTCTTTGTATCACTCTCCAATAAGAAGTTAATTTCCAATTTTACATTTGTTTTTATGCAAAAGTTCAGAGTTTCTAATATTATATATTACTCTTAAAATGGAATGGAATGAGATATATATGAACAAAGTGCTTTTCAATCAGCATTCCCGCATCTCATCTCATGTCCATACTATCTATCGATAATGGGAGTTATTTTCTGTCTTTATATTATGACCTCCACTTTATATTTGTGATTATATTACTTCTAACCTACTCTTTGTGAGACGGATAAGAGAATTTCGTGTTTCTTACACCTATTCTAAAACTACTTATGTCTTCTGTAACTTTAATTTAAATACTCAACAACATTTTGACATGTGCAGCAGTATTGCCCATTCCCCTTGTGGGACCCCTCTTCTGACACTGTGCATATGACAGAGAAAAAATCTCAATGATGTTGATGATGACACAGAAGAACCCCAGGAAACATCTACGTCACGAATGTATCATATAATTTAATATTTGGATGTTTTGTGATATATACAGAGTTAACCTTATAAATATTGCTGGAAGCCCATTACCGTATTAACTCTATTTTACAACAGAGCCCACTGGTCCTTACCGTAATGGGGAGTCATGAATTAGGACACTCCCCATGGGCACTGAAGCTGCATCAAATGAGCCCCACGGAAATAGATCTCACGGATATATCACTGTACGATATATGCTAGGTTTATGAATTCATAGTTCCAAAAATATCAATGAGAGCCTATTTTAGTATCAAGAAAACTTAAACGTGTTCTTTTCACAGAATTTGATACCCGATTCAAATTTTGAGAGTGTCATATAAAATGTCATATCCTGAGGATATTTCAAAAGAGAAAACACAACATAGAAGCTCATCAGTCCAAATATATAAGCACATAAAACTTAAACATATGACATACTGAAAGAGACCTGTCCCTGTGACTCCACAGTACTGTATTACATTTCAAGAAAAACGTTACCACATTATATTTGAGGCATCACATAAAAATTTACGTTTGTGAATCACTAGAATCATTATGCAATATTCTGCATTTACTCAGGTTATGTGATGAGCATTATGATACGAATGGATTTTGTTAACCTCAATATTCCAAGTTGGTAAATCATCAGCTAAACAACGAACCCAATCTAATAAACAAAAATGTTTGGTCATTTCATCAAATGGGGAATACAGTATATCAATAGCTGCTTTGGAGAAACTTTACCTGAACTTAATGAAAGCATCCCTCCAAGGAGTAGACTTATCTTTTCAAACTGTCAGTATTAATTAATAAAAAGTAAGCTTCTTAGGTATATTCAGTACGATATCACAAGAGAACTTGAGGCTGATGCTCTCAAAAACTACAGGATCACCAGTGATACATACTAGCATATTCCACTTGGCTCCAGGCTGGGACTAACAACTTCTGCTTCCAGGTCCTCCTAGTCAGTCCATATATAGGCCGAAAGACATTCTTAGTTACCTCTAATTTTCCAAAAGCAACTACTGGGAAAAAGACACTCAAAGACTTATTTTCTTGGATAACATACAAATACGGGGAGTGCAAGAACTATACAGCTGGGACAAATTTTGTTCTGAAGAAAAAAGGTCTTCTCAGAACACCACAAGAGGTCATGACTCCTACCTGTCATGGACTACTCATGCATACGATTTCTTTTGAAATTGTCCATAAAAAACAGACGCCTTCCACATTCAAATCAACAGAATGTGCTGACAGTTATAAGGAATTCAATATTCTCAAGACAGATGGGATTCACTGAAAATTGCCTCATATTCTTCCTCGATAAGCCATTTTTTGAAGGTACTGGACCCTCCAGTTCTGTAGTAATTGACAGCAATAACAGCTCCTTAATGGCTAAAACGCCCGGTCTCCAGTATGCTGAAGGTGAGCAACTTGGAACACTTCACTGAAAATCTTTTACTGTTTGCCTTAGAGAGAAGAACAAGCCAGGATAACCATCAAGACAGAGTTGATTTTCTTGAAAGTTCCCATTCTCATCATAGAAACAGTAAACGACAACAATCACCATATATAGAGCAGCTTTGGTTAAACCTTCGGGCCATATTCCAAAATACTAATCTCCAACCTAGTGTTTCTAGAGTTCATGAAGGACCTGTCACAAATAAGACCTTTGAAATGTTTCCCATACCCAACAAGAGAACTCGATACCAACTTGTTGCTCGTGGGGTCAAGCTTTTCATCACCAAGGTATGACCTTTAAAAATTCAAGAATTGGCAATGTTCTTCACCTCCTTGGCCAACATAATGAGCAAATTAATCACCTTCATAGAAGGAGATTGCTTCATAGGGCAGCTTGAGAATAGTTCCTAGCTAAATACGTTAAAATTAGCCTTCATGAATAAAGTGAGCATTATAAAGATTGTGGGAAGCCAAAAATCCCTTAACAACTCCAAAGAGAGAATGATTTACCTAGGGTGTATACCATACACCTTCCTAGTAGTCTTTTCTCAATACAAGACAAGTTCTCTATTTTTCATCTCTGAAACAAGCAGAAAGCCGTTGCATACTCATGCCTACTCTTTCCTATCCTCCCCAATTTCAAGGAACACTCAAATCTTCATCCATATAAACTAAAAATTTACTAAGATGAAAAAACAACAAAAACATCTACCGGTACTTATTGCCATTGGTATCATAATTACAGAGCTTTCAGTTCTTAAATTTACATTATGCTGCTAACACAAATGTCTCCTACTTTGTGAAAGATAAAGTTAAGTGTCTCTATAAAGAAGGAGGCTTTACTCAATGCCTTGCAAAAGAAGAAAAAGAAGAACCACAAAAACAACTTTTTCACTTTTTCTCAATATGTTACTTGCCTGTGAATGTCTCCTTAAAACTTGCAGATCTTTTGGACTAGTACGTGTGCAGACAGCAAGGGTCAGAGTGTAATCAAACTGATGAATAATAAGATTAAGATAAACAGTTTCCTCCCAATCTATGTCAGGGTCACCTATGGGAAGCTTTCGGCTGTCTCGCCTATAAACCTCAACTTCAGTCTGAAGAAAAAGAAACCATAGGTTAGGAGGTAAATATTACTTCAATATTAACTTAATACAAATAACTGTTTTTCATATAATATAATGTTCAGAATAATAGTAACTAACTAAACTTTATACTTTATGAATATCATGCTTTACTGGTTAGAACAGAACTACACAAATATAAGCTTCATTAGAGCACTGCCACAATAACAGCACAGAAAATACATATGTAAGTGAATGAACAATTTAAATGTAGTAAGAGTTTACTCAGTCACTTCCACCATATAGTAGTTCAAAACTCATGTCATAAAATGTATGCAGGTGTTATGAAATGGAACTTGTAACTTTTGAATAATAAAACTATACCTAAATCAATGGAAACATTAGTCATACAAATAACATTGCAAAAATATGATTAGCTGCAATATGCATATACACTCTTCTTTTAAGTTTCAAAAATATGAAGAGAAAAATAAAATGTCATCTTTCTCTATCTGTAAAATATCTATTATTTATTTAAGCAGTATACAGATCTATTCAAAAGCTAAAAAAAATTCCAGTACAAACCTGATACTTGGGAATGTATCGAGATCCTTTCACTTGCTTTTTCCTTATGAAAAAGAGAAGATCATCAGCATCTGTTGAGCGATCTGTCTGGAACAAGAAATGACGCACAAAGAGGTCTGTCCAGTACGTAGTTCCCTGAACCATTACAAATCCAGTATCTGAAAGGAGCAAAATGCTTCCTTACCTAATAATTGTTTATTATATATGACTGTTATTATATATAAATTGTTTATTACATAAACAATTTATATTAATAGACAACACTTGGAAATAAGTGAACTTGGTACCTATCTTCAAAAATGGAAGGAGAGATATAGCTCTAAACTATAGGCTGTTTCCTTATAGTTTGCAAAGTTATGGAAAAACTACTAAGAAAATACGTCTCTCTTCACTGGGAATTCTTCAACACTCTGTCAGTGAAATATGGCTTCAAAAAGTAGATCTGCAGTAACAAACATATTAGAGTTTTATGTTGATGTAATTCAAATCTTATAAGAAAGAGAGGGCTGGGCAGATTGCATATTCTTAGATTTTCAGAAGGCATTTGATACAGTCTTACAAGGGAGACTTGTTTTGAAGCTGCAAGTAATGGCAATAGATGGAGTTGTTTTGAAATGGATTTAAAACTTACTTAGAAGGAAGGGAACAGAGGGTTAGAGTAAGACACTCAGTAGAGGGGTTCCACAGGGTTCAGTTTTAGAGCCACTTTGGTTCCTTGCACAGTATATGTAAATGACCTAAAGGAGTCTGTAAATAAATTTTTGAATAAGTTTGCAGAAGATGCAAAGATTTCGAAGAAAGTTATAGACGAGAGCAGAAGTGAAAAACTTCAGAAAGGCCTAAATAGGCTGCATGAGTTGTCAGAAATGTGGCTAATGAAATTCAATGCTTCAAAATGTAAGGTGATGAGATAGGGTACAAGTCTAAGAAGGCCAACAATCGGATATTCAATACCAGGTGCAGAACTTCAAGAGACAGAGAATGGGATAGATCTAAGGGTAAACATATTGGCAGATTTGTCTCTGGAAATGTATATAAATGGCATAGTAAGGGCCGCATATGCTTTCTCCGCTAATGTAGGGGAAGCCTTCAGACACATGGACAAGGAAATGTTCAGAAATACTGTATTTATGTATCTTATATGAGGCCAAAGCTTAAAAATGCAGCACCCTTTTAGTATCCGCACCTGAAATAGCATATAAATAAACTGGAATAATTTCAAAGACATGCTACGAAACTGATGCCAGAAATACGCATTCTCAGTTATGAGGAGAGGCTGAGGGAATTAGGTTTACCATCACTTGAAGCTAGAAGAATAAGGGGGATATGGTGACGGTTTTTAAATTCCATCATGGTTTCGATAGGGAGGATAGGGATAGATATTTTGATCAGGCTAGTTCTCGAACTAGAGGTCATACTTTGATGATTCGTAAGAAAACTTCTTTACAAGATATAAGGAAATACTTCTTTAGAGTAAGAATTGTTGATGACTGGAAGTCGCTAAGCAAGAAGGTAGTTAATGCTATCTCAATTCATAGCTTTAAGGACAAATATGCTTAGTATCAATGAATATAAAAATGGAACCGACCAAAAGACGGGGAGTTACGAGCATAGGGCTTCTTTCCGTAAGTACAGTTAGGTAATTATACGAGTTTTGGAGGGGGTGCATAAAACAAATTGATTAAACATTATAATTATCTAAAACAACTAAAAAAATATCAACAATTTTAATTAACAACTTATAATTATTTAAAGGGAGGGTGAAAGTATATATATATATATATATATATATATATATATATATATATATATATATATATATATATATATATATATATATATATATATATTACAGAGAGAGAGAGAGAGAGAGATATTAATAAGATGAAAATGTCAAGATTGAGCAGGACAGCTTACAAATATGGCATAGTTAAGACATGTTCTAATTACCCTATTGATTAGATAATGCATACAAGTATTGGAGTACACCAAGAATGCATTAGCAAAACAAAGCAAAAAATAATAAGGGAATGTAATGATTGAGTATGTGAATATTTGCAACGATAATTATCTATTCATTAAAATATAAACCCGAATCCAACTAAAATCAGATATATAACCTCACCCGAATCTTTGGACATGAGACACTGTCTCATTTCTTTAGCTCGCTGGAAGTTAATTTCCTCAATCAACTGTTCTAAAGCCGTTACATTCAGCAGTATATCCTTCGCTCCCAATCCCGCCATGATTAGAGGAAAAATATGCAAGAAGGATTTTTGTTTACGAATGAGTCATGTTCTCTCTCTCTCTCCCTGGCCAGCTGCTGCTTCTTCTGCTTCCTCACAGCAGACGACAACGCTAATCATAAAAATGGAGATATTGACACAAAATATCATGAAATACATGATATATAAAATATACGAAATGTTACATCTCTTGTATATTATTTAATAATGGGAATTAATTGCAAGACAATAATGTCTTTATTCAATTAGTCCTTTAGTGTTATGATAGTCGCTCTGAATCAATAAGGAAAAATATAGTTTATTTGGTGTGTTTGTTAATTTTTAACTTAATTAAAAGTGATTGATGGGATTAAAATCATATATTCCCTGCTTATTTTCTCCATAACACTAAATTTTATATCAAATTGCAAGAACTTTACTGTGGGCTTATTCTTTTAATAACTTTTTATGCACTAAACCGTCCTTACTCCATTGATTTTTTTTTATTTTCTGAATATTTCCTCTATTTTTATCTTTGCACTACTAGTGAGGATGGGTATTAATAAAGTACATATCTTTGGATGATTTAAATAAGAAAAAAATATCTCAAGACTATTCTGCTGAGGGATCATGTGGTACTGCATCAAAAGCGCTTAAAAAATGCTCAAATTCGCTTGCCAGGCCAATATATATAAATTTAAGAAAATCAATAGATTCCCCTATGCTCCCAACAAACTGGAAACGTGCTAATATAATTCAAATCTTTAATAAAAGGGCAAAAGATCTTCCGCTGAATTACCGACCCATCAGCCTGATCTCTATCTTATGCAATTTTTTTTTTTAGAGAAAATAATTAAAAAGAGGATGGTTGAGCATTTAGAATGGAATAATATATTCACAATACATCAGCATGGCTGTCTTGCCAAGAGATCCTCTCTCACAGCCCTATTAGAATACTTTGAAGAAACTTCAAGACTTTTAGATGAAGAAGCCCCAGTCTACGCTGTCTACCTGGACTGTCAAAAGGCTTTCGATTCTGTCCCAGTTCAACAACTCCTGAAAAAGATAGAGGCAGTTGCATTCAGTCTTTCTCTTTCTATGAGATTGAAACCAACCTTATGTTAGCACGGACCCTTGTCCAAAGGACGGCCCGTAGCTGGTTGCTGCATTCAGGGGAAGGTTCTAGCCTGGATCAAAGAATTTCTCACGGGACGGGAACAGCGAGTTGTGTTGAGAGGTGCCATCTCCGACTGGGTAGAACTCCTAAGTGGGGTTCCACAGGGTAGTGTACTTGGCCCGATACTTTTCTTAACCATATAAACGACATTGTTCTCAAGACTGACTCTTCCATTAAACTTTTTGCTGACGATGCCAAACTCTTTCGGGCCAAACGAAGCCCGACCGATGCAGGAGCTCTACAAAATTATTTGAGCAAGTTAGAAGACTGGAACAAGAAATGGCTCCTGAAGTTCAATGAAATCAAATGCAGTACTATACATTTTGGGCACACAAATCCCTTGAACGTGTATTCCATAAATAACGCATAGATTCAAATGCTTCCAAATGAAGAGAAAGATCTTGGAGTAATATGTATCTGACACCTTCACGTTTGCTAGCCATATCTCAAAGATTGCAGCTAAAGCTAACTCCCTTGTGGGCCGCATAAGGCGCTCATTTACTTATATGGACAAAGGCATGTTTAGATGTATTTATACTTCCTTAATTCGTCCCCAATTGGAATACGCTGTTCAGAGTTGGTCCCCTTACCTAAAATAAGACATTAACATCCTCGAACAAGCACAAAGAAGAGCTACTGCTATAGTGCCAGGACTAAAACTCTACCTTATGGAGAAAGACTCAAGACCCTGGGTTTCGCAACACTTGAAAATCGAAGAATTAGAGGCGACCTAACTGAAGTATTCAAGATGATTCGTGGACATACTGACAGTGACTCTTCTCAGTTCTTCACGATCATCCAGGAAGGCCCAGGCACTACTACAAGAGGACACCAATCCAAATTAGCTGTTCCACATGTCCGGACAAACAAAAGGAAAAACTTCTTCAGTGTCCATATCATCAAACATTGGACCAATGTTTCAGCAGATGTTGTAAAAGTGTAAATGCCTTTAAATCAAACTACGACAAGTTTATCAGACAAAATTTGAGCTGATTGCCCATGAGCTTTAACTCCCTAGTTCCGTGCATCTCTATTCGGCAAGGTGGGCGAACTTTTCTTCCAGAGGATCTCATGAAACTTCTGCAAGATCTTCAGAGGGGCCATTTCGACACAACATAATAAGATTACTAAAAAAAAAATTTTTATATGAAAATGCAATATAATGCATTTATTTATATTTATGTACCTATATAAAACAATTCGACCATAAAAGAACTTGCCCAAAAATAAGTATGTATATTTTTTTTCTATTATCGTCGATGAGTCAGTATACAAGATCAAGTCACGAGTAAATAACGTCATTGTTGATTCTGTGATATTAAAAACTATCCCATTGCTGACAGGTAGAGTGGATCACTCGCTCAAAATGTTCGCCTCTGGTCCAAATTATAATAAACTGAAGACCAATTTGAGGTTGGCCATAAATCGCCTCAAATTGTTGGAAAAGAAGAAAACTGAGTTGGCTCAAAAAGCTCGTAAGGAAATCTCGGATTATCTGGCCACAGGGAAGGTGAGCAGTGATAAGATTTTAATTTCTATAGACTGATAGTATAACTAAGAAATACAGTATTTGCCGTGGTTTTATTTATATATGTGTAAACGTAATTTATTGGAACACCTACAGTTTAGCGGGCCATACCAATGTTCAAAACCTACCAATAGATGGCGATAGGCTCTGACCAGAGAATTGGCGGATGAATACACAACAAAAATGGTGACAATAGGCATGCGAAGCAATTTTTTACTATCCTAACTAAAAATACTCACCCAACCTCTTAGCAAGCCCCCTGGGACCCCCATCTCACTATCCTAACTATCAATGCTTACCTAACCTTCGGTCGAACTACTTACTTGAGTGGAGGGCTACTTACTTGAGTGGAGGGATGAGGTCGTTGAGCGGCATGGCCCGCTAAACTGTAAACTTCCCAATTTATTTGCACGACCCCAGTTGGGGAAAGAGATTCAAGAAATATTAGTTTGCTATGAAAGTTTTGACCTAACCCTGGGCAATAGTTTGATAATGGCATTATACAGTATTTGAAAGCCAAGACACTGCCCTATTGCCTTGATCTGCAGTTTCAATACTGATTTATTCATTTTGTCCTATTAAAACATTTTAACATGTTTATTGATATTTGTGTAAGACTTAACCTTACTATTAAGTCCCATGTTAAATATGTACTGTAGTTAGGTTAGAAGAGATTTCAGTATTATGGAATACCCATACGTTGCATACATCGTAAAACACATAGGCCCAAATTCTGACTCCCCTCACCTTAGCACCAGCTAATTAAATTAATCTTACCTAATTGAATGCAGGTATTCTTATTAGTAAGATTTACCCAAATACTGTATATGGTAATATTATATATATATATATATATATATATATATATATATATATATATATATATATATATATATATATATATATATATATATATATATGCACTCTGTTATCCACAAAAAGCATGTTGAAGCTCTAGGAATTGCATTCATCTTGAAACTTACATGTTCATGGCGTGATACTTGCTGGGATACAACATATGAAAATCTGCATATCATACTGCAACTAGAACAAGGAAGCACTTTCCTATCGTTCTTATATCAACCTGTTACGGTTGTACGTGGAGTTTAAGTATAGGCCTATATACATGCACAATGAAACCTTGATGTTAATAACACAGTTAGCCACAAAAAATGCTTTGAATGTCAGGGGAGCACCTGAGCCACAAGTAGCTTGTTCATGCCCCCTTACCAACTGTGACACGACAGCAAATAAAATATCTGAATGTGATCGGAGCAAGCAAGCATATTTCCTGTCTTTCATATATCAGTAAGTCACAGAAGTACTGATATAGATATTTATGATGAAACCAGGATATCAATAATATACTTTTATCCTCAAAAACATGCTTAACCTTATTGGAACTGAACTTGCATTGCAAGCTACATGTTTGTGCACCATACAGGCTGGGCTCTTACGGCTAATAACAGTCTGCATATTGTAATACAACCAGAACAAGCAAGCACTTTTCCTTTATTTTTTTTTTCAAGCAAGCATATTTCCTGTCATTTATATATCAATAACGACAGAAGTACTGACGTAGATATTCAAGATGAAACCAAGTTGTCAAGAATATATTTTTGTCCTCAAAAACATGTTTAACCTCATGGGAACTGAACTCGAATTGCAAGCTACATGTTCGCACGCCATACTGTCTGGGCTACTACAGCTGATAAAAAATCTACATATTTTAATACAACCAGAACAAGCAAGCATTTTTTTTTTTTTAAATCGACGATTTTAGTTTTGTAAGTGGTGACACTACACCAGATTGTTATCTAATGTTTTATTTTTAGCCTAGGTGTTATAAATAATTTAGCTCTTCTTTTTTATGTATTCTGCCAAAACCTAAAAAAGACTGTAGGATGTCCACAACTTTAACAAGACAACTTAGGCAGCTGTATAACATAGGAATATATTTACACAATGACCATGGTCGTAAAATTTAAAAAGTTGTACGACATAGAAAAAGAAACACTAAATTTGTAAGTACAGTACTGAAAAATGATTTGTTATTAAATTGGGTTTATTAATGTTTGTACTTTTCTTTCAGACTGAGAGGGCTAAGATTCGTGTTGAGCATATTATTCGTGAAGATTATCTTGTTGAGGCTATGGAAGTCACTGAAATGTATTGTGATCTCCTTTTGGCACGTTATGGCCTTATTCAGCAAATGAAGTAAGGGTCTTTAGTAATATAAACTCATAGCATTTACCTCGTCTCTTCTCTTTGTACTTAATTATGTACTACCAGCTTATGTCTTAGAGTCATATACTGTACTGTGTTGTTTGGTATGTAGTACTGTGCAATATTTCATAATCAGATATTGATTGAAAGAACACTTAAAATAACTAGAGGAAAAGAAATGATGGAGAAGGGGTGTCAGGAAAAAAGAATGTTTTGCAGATATATTTGTGTAATATATCATTATGTATGAATTTAGTCTTCAAGGATGTTTGGAAAAGTTCGAGACTGAGTTAAGTTGGTTACTCTGTATACTGACAGAAGATGTGTATGAGAAGAATTGTAAAACAGGTTATGCTGTCACTTTTCTAATTAAACATGTGCTGCATGCATTTGAGGTCTTCAAAGAGATGGAATCAAGTATGAGGAAGATTAAGAGGAAACAATAATTTGAAGGGTATGAAGTAAAAATAATGAGTTATACAATGTGAAAGAAACAGAAATTGATGGCAAAGAAAGAGCTTAATATGATAATAATAATAATAATAATAATGCAGTAATGATAATAATTATATTGCAGTAGTTGAGTTCATGATGTACTATATCTAAGAAGAATGTAATTTTACATTCTGGTAGACAAGACATAAACTCAGACCTTTGCAGAGCATTATGGCGTCAGAGTACAGAGGCACTTAATGTTGCCTGGAAGAAATGCAGTGTACATTAAACACTTATTGAAGAAATTGCCTCTCTCGACTTGTTACATAATAATGCAGACTCCAAAATGATTGTGTATTTCATTCTTGGAATGCAAGACACAATGCTGTAGGCGACATAGTGATAAAATATGCTAGACCGGTTGGGGCAAATAATTTTCAGTGAGACTGCCTTTTTGTTTCTTAAGAAATTATTCTTCAACAGTCTCATTATGTAAGTGTTGCATTTTTAAGTGAAATTGATATTTAATCAGATGCTAATTATACTTTTGAACTTCTCCTTGCACCAAAAGAGACGTTTATGACAGTTATTGTGATTAAGTAGAGAGAATGTAAGTTTTCGATTTATTTTTTATGGTAACTATTTTATATAGTATATAGTTCACTTTTTATACTATGAGCATTTTACTCTTTGTCTTTATAAGATATGAAGTATTTCTTGTAGAATGGAAAATATTATCTTTGTCTTTATTAGTCTCTAGTTTCCAGTATTTTAGTTTTCATTACCAATATGCACAGTTCATATATACATTCCATTTCATAGGGATTTAGACGAAGGACTTGCAGAAGCCATTTCTTCCCTCATATGGGCAGCTCCTAGACTGCAAACAGATGTTGCAGAACTCAAAGTAGTTGCTGACCAATTAGCGTTAAAGTACGGCAAGCCTTATGCCCAGGTATAGTATGATTTATTATTAGATGTCATTTTTAAAGATGTTCATATGGACATGTGTATTATTATACTGCTCAGAAGTAAAGAAAGGAAAATTTAGTTTCTGCTTGTATGTGTAATTTTTGCAGTCATAATTTTATTGATAATATCACTATTCATTTAGACATTCAAACTTATATTTTATGGCTAGTATGTTTATCTTAATATATATCAACATATATTAATGATGTAACTACTGTTAAAATTATTTTGATATTCAATTGCATTAATACATGTAAATAAGGATTTGATTTGGAAGAATCAGAGTGAGTATGCCAAATTAATGCCTTCAAAGATCTGTGTCGACTGAGTGATTGATTGAGCTGTGAGAGGGAATGAACTGATTTTACTTAGCCACCAAATGGAATGAGCTATCCAGTTGGCTCTATTATCTATTTTATTAAACTGATTTTAACCTATAGACTGAGGGTAATGTACATACATGCATTGTATGTAAAGATTTTGTCTTGTGAGGTCTCCTGGAAAGATTTTACCCTGATATTGATGTTAAGTTCTTGGAATTCACCGAGGTCAGCAGATTAATCTCGAATCTGATATCAATATAACATGATATATAACCATTAAAAGTTGATATGTAAAAATCATTAAGCTTGCATTTGTGTACTGTATTGGTACTGGCAGATGTCCCTTGCATGATTTAATATGAATACTTTAATCGAATTCATATACTGTATTGGATTTATTTTTTGTCTATATTTGATATAGAGAAATCTTATTGTCTCAACAATTTCATTGGAAATTTTGCTTTTAGTATCGGGAGCTTTTTTTGAAAATCTTATATATCATCATCCTTGATGGTGGGAGAATGATTTCTGCCAACATAATCCCATTTTGTCATAAGAGGCAACTAAAGGGTATAGTGGAGTGAAAGGCTGGCAGTCCCATTTTACTTGAATTTTTTTCTTGTAAAAAATCTGCTAAAAGAGGGGACGAGGTTTATGCTGGATATGATGAAGCTCTGCTGCTGCTGTTTTTTTTTTTTTTTTTTTTTTTTCCCCAGTTGTGGCCACCCTTCTAGCTTCATTGAGATATTGCATCATGTTGAAATAGAAAATATATTTGCATCTTCTACACCCTAGTATTACATATCATTTAACCTTTTTATAACAGGCATGTAGGGAGCAACAGGTTGCGACGATAAGCGAGAGGTTAATTCACAAACTTGGAGTTCAGGCCCCTCCCAAAGTACTTGTTGAAAAGTACCTTATTGAAATTGCCAAGAATTACAATGTTGAATATGAACCTGACCCACAGGTAAAACTATGGCTTTGTATGTTATAGTCATTCAATATTTTTTTTTTGTACATTTTTAGTTTTGTTAAATACTTAATGCAGCTAGCAGCATACCTTATTAGTAGTGTTTCAGTTTTGACGATGATTAATTTCCTTTGTTATGTATAATACTTATCTGTAATATATTTATTATTTCAATAGTTCCTTAGTCAGCGCTAATATAAGATAAATATGAAATATGATATATATCCTAACTGGGTCTAATACTGGACGTGATTTAAGGAAATATATTACCCTTGAACACAGATAATGCGTGAAGCAGATTGGGGCCAAGATCCCCTCATCAATTTAGATGAGAGGAATAATTTAGGTGATGATGGGGCTACTGGTGGAGGAAGTGGAGGAGGAATGAACATTCCTGCCCCAGGATTTGTTGGCTATCCCCCTCAGCCGCAGCCACAACCATTTTCTTACCCACCACAGGTGAGTTACGATGACAAATGTTTTTAGCAATACTTTTTCTTCTCTCTATTCAGATTGAATTATATACATTTTGTTTACCCATCTCAGGTAAGTTACCGAAATATGTGATTCCTCTAAGCTTTTTTTTTTTTTTTTTTTTTTTTAGTTTTTTGGGTTTTTTTTTCAGGCTTATATGTACTTTTGTTATTATTATATTTTTTGTTAACTGGTAAATGATGTATGCCCTCTCTGTAGTTATCAGTGTTAATGGACTTTAGACCATATGGAAATTTTTAGCAAGGAGATGGCAATAATCCCTCTTTCTAATAACTCTCCCATAAATTGCTTGGTTTGTATACCATTCCTTGCAGTAAACCCTTCCACTTAGTCTGCATATTGAGTACATTTTCAATTTATTATGCTACATTGCAAGTGGTAATACACTTACTTTTCTTTGAGTTCTTCACAGTGTGTATGTAAGAATTTAGTCCTCCTACATCTTTTCCATATGTCCCTGCCACCAAGGTATTTCTATTACTTTTAGCACTAACGTAATTTAGATTTTGAATGTTAGTTCTATCATCTCGAAGCCTCATTGCCTATACTTTACATCTCTACTACTATTGTCTTACAATACTACTGGCTATCGAGATAAACATTGTATTTTACATCCAAGTTCAAATGGGATATATTTCACTGCAGTATCTACTTTGTGAACATGTCATTCAGGTCCATTCCAGGTCTCCCTCTTATATGTTTCTAAATATTTTCAGTGTTCTTACCTTAATCAATTCTATTATTAATTTTATTCTATAGCTATATTCAAGAGTGTTTCTATACTTTCATTTCCTTGCTTTAAATAAGTTTATAATATGAACCAGGAAATTGAATTACACGTGGATTCAGTTATGTTTAAACTATTCTTTTGATTTTCTATTTATATTTGATCATTAAGTAGTAAATTCTTCACCATTCTTTGCAAGACTTATATGCAAATTGCTGGATCACATGGAAAGAAAACTAATTTCTAGGTATTTAAATTAATTACTTGGGCGTTTGTCTTGTAAGTACAGAATTTACATTGGTAATTATGTAGTTTTCTTTACATGTACTGTCCTTTTGTCTTTGAAAGTGGTATTATTATACAGATGTTGATATTTTCAGCTATGAATTAGCTTCATTTACTGCTCTGACAAATATTGGTAATATCTTGACGAGGTCAAGTACCTGTGCATAAGAGATCTTTGTTCGTTGATGACTTTTATTTCATTATTGATAAATTTAAGACACTATTAAATAGAGTCATAACTGGTTTACAATATTATAGTGAACTCTAATAGTTTCCTTAGTAGGTCAAGACTATTTTTTTTATTTTGAAGGAATTCTGTTGCAAATCAGTTGAAAATAATGATTATTAATGGGTCAAAACTAGTTAATGTCCTTAATGATCCTGTGATATTCAGTTGAATATATTGAAAAGAAACTACTCAGTGCATTATCCATCCATTAGCATATTTTTCATGGTCCTCACATTATAATACTAGATAGCAGTTAGGTAGTATTTTAGCAAAGTAGTCATCATAAAACGTCAAAGTGAACAGATTTTACCCAGCTATCCATTTATATAAGCGGCAGCTTAAAAGACATTATAAGTTGATCTGTGCATTTGATAAACAGTGAATATTATCTTGACTATTTTGTGATTTACAATGGGTTGAGGCAAAATTCATTTTATTGTGCACATATTGTTGTGGACAATACATGACTATAATTTTGCATATGTAAACAATAACTGAGATAGCTTGCATTAAGAATATATGATATTGCAGAGAAAATTCAGTATCAACATTTGAATATACAGTGTAAAGTTTATATCTATCTATCTATATAATTACCCCATTCCCCTTTGTAAGGGGATGCCTGAGCCAAGAAACACATTTGCCACGATCTACACACCTCAGTTACTCCTCTTAGCTCCTTGAGGATAAAGGGTTGCCACATTTCCCCCCTACTTGGGTCACCGACAAGGTAGATGGGAAAGGATATTCTACAGCGAGGCCCATCAAGTGCAGCTGGTTTACCCCCTCTTCTTCATCTCATGGCAAATCCCCTCACAATCTTTCATCACAGTTAACTGAGCTAGCATGTGCGAGAAATCCATTTGGCCCAGGTCACCTATACACAGTCTTCCTCCACTCATTCCTATTTCATGCACGCTCTCTTCCTTGCTCCACTGACGTTCCACAAAGTTATATTCACGCCAGTCGTCTATCTCATTCTAGGGTCTTCCTAAGATATAATTGACTCTGCTCCTTTCATTGGTTCTCAAGGTTTCAATTCTCTTCCTCTCTCCTTTAAATATTTCTTCATCAATAAGGTATTATTTTTTAGTGATAAAAGAATGCCATGTGTTCATCAGTAAATCATGAGACATACACAGTTGCTGAAGCAGAGTAAATGAGAGGTGCATCCAGTGGCAGCATAATGAGCAAATCCTCAGTAATTCTTTTTTCAGAAATATGCTAGTCGCTTGAATACATCAACTTTTAAGTGCATTTTACAAGATCCACAGATTGTTATTCCTAATATTTACGATTTCATAATATGTTCATTGTCACAGCCGAGAATTTATTAGTTTAAGAGGATTCCTTTGCTCTCCATTAAGCCTGGTGGGTACCTGTACATTATAAGTAACTGTGTGTACTCTTTATATTTCTGGACAGTAACAGATGCGTGATATTCCCTGTCTTTTCTAACTATTATGCTTCCTTCTTTCAAAATACAGATCTGTCGTCTTGTCAGGGCCTACTCCTGCCATATATATAGGTCTTCATTACTATAGCTAATATTTCATCATGTCTTTTTTCATTTTTTATCATTTTCTCATTTATGCCTCTTCCATAAGGTGTTATTTTTCTACGCCTGTCTAGGTGTCACTCATTTTATAGAAAATCAAAATTACCTACAGTACTTTGATTCTGTTAGAAGTACCAGATACTTTATCTTTTCTGTTAGCTGAGGGAAGATATATGTTTGGGAGGTAAAAAAAAGTGCACAAGATAGGTCGAATATATCAGGTTTAGTATCAGGGAGAGTATAAATGAGCAAAAAATACTAGAGGAACTTTTATAATGGTTTACTTTTTAATAGGATATTATATAGAATTGTTGAAAACAAATCAAGAGATGAAGAATCTATCTTTAAAAATCGGATATATTTTTATGGATCCAAGATTTGCTGGAGATAGAATGCTGTAACTATATATCAATTAAAATTTGAGGCCACTGATTTTTAGGTATTCTTTAAGGTTGCTATTCATTGTATGTATAGCAATATATATGAAATAATAATTCTCAGCAGCTACTTATAACAATTATGGAATTAACTAAGAAGTTCAAACTAATCCTCAAGTTATGATGTTTCGTTGTTATGACGCATCCCCCATAAATTATTTTACTTTTTTTTTTTATATATATAAGTTTGGCCTGTGTCAATTCTCCCAAGTTTAAAGCAGATTCTTCTGATGGCAGTGCTTCAAAGTATATGAAAGCCATGACCATGGAAGTGAAATTAGTTATAGTGAAATGCATGGAAAAGGGAAAAGCTTTACTGCTACATTAGCATAGTTGGGTAACCTAGGTGCTTATTTAGGTGTGTTTTGATTTACGCTGAAACTGGAGTTACATCACATTTCAGGACTGGAGCCTTGAGGCTATTCGAGGACCCCCTTTTAAATAATATCCATTTTCAATAATCATATCATTATTAAAGAATATGATTTTGAACTCTATTAAAATTAAAGTATCTAATTATACTAGTGAATAAGAGAAAAATTGCCATTATGCATACTTTCATGCATGTAAGATACTGTCTTACATGTTACCGTGGCTCCAGCGGTAGTGTCTGCGTCTCTGAGGCGTCAGGTCGAGGGTTCGCGCCCTGTCAAGGTCTTAGGTTAGAAAGGGCATGCACTCAGGGTAACGATTACACATGCCAAAACAAGTCCTTCGCAAGAAGGCAACCGTCCTAGCTCTTGGTAGAAAAGGGAGTCCATGACGTAAAACCGGAACATGCTTGTAAGATACTGTGAATGGACTATTGCTACTCTGGTATATACATATAGATGTAAGGAGAAAATATTAGCCAGTATGAATAGATAAGAGTAATGAGAGCATACTCTAAAATAGGTACCACTTCCTACTCCTAACTGTCAAGACGGACAGAGACTACCAAATGGAAACAACCCTGTCTATCCACCTGGTCTGCCTTCACAGCCATTCACAGGATCTCATCTTTCTCCAGGAAGGAGCCATGTTTCTTCTGAAATTAGAGGCAGTAATATGCCTTCTATTTTGCTGACCAATCCTCAGTCTCTTACTAATTGCTTTGATGAGTTTGTGGATGTTGTCGGTAAACACATTCCCGACATTGTGGTTGTTTCTGAAACGTGGTTCTCTGAAACTCGACCGGCGAGCCAGTTTAACCTAGAAGGTTACAACATGTTCAATGATGATCGTGAAGGGAGAGGTGGTGGCGTAGCAGTATATGTTCGTCAGGAACTGAAACCTTTTGAGGCAGTTCTGAAAGCTCCTCCCGAACTAGAATGTGTTTGGGTGGATGTCAATAGAGAGCTTGTGATATGTGGATTGTACCACCCCCCACGGGCAGCCACTGGACCTTTACTTATGGATCAGATTGTTAATTCTGTACTAGATATAAGGTTTCGTAATCCTGGTCTTGCAGTTGCTATTGCTGGAGATTTCAATAATCTTCAGCAGGGTCGCCTATGTATGGGTCTAGAAATGACAAACCTTGTCCAGGAACCGACTCACATGAATTCTATAATTGATTTGGTGCTCACAGATAGACCAGACGCATTTCAGAAACCTTTACTTTTGCCTCCAATAGGACAGAGTCGCCATTCATGTGTACTTGTTCGGCCAAAGATATCTTCTAATTCTAAATCTTGAAGAGAAATTAATTTTTTTTTATTTAAGTAATGTTTTAGTATATGCACTTATACATTAGTAAATCTTTACTTATACAGAATTTAGAAATATTTACTTACACGCACTAGGTAGTTTAGGATATTTGGAAGTAGTGAATTTGTACATAACTGCTCTACACAACACACCAATATTAAAGTAAGATACAAGTTTGTATTGTATATATATCTTTAGAAAAAATTATTAATTTTTGTTAGTAATAATCACAATAACTACTCCTCTGTACTGTATATTAAACTGTAGAATTTTTTACATACTGTGTTATCTATTTTAAAAGCATATGAAATGGAAATCTGTGATTGACAGTACCAATACTTGTCAGTTTAATTTAGTTACTTTAACATAATTGTGTTAAATAAACTTTTGTTTCAGTTTTAAGGACTTTAAATATATACAGAGTAATATTTCATATGGCATTTGTTGTAAATTTTGTATATAATTAAATATTTTTAAATTACTAAATGTAGCATAGATAAAAAATAAAAAAATTGATTTAAATTTCAGGAATCTACCTATTTGTAAAATTATTGTTATTAAATACTGTCGTGTTCATAAGTACAAACTCTTATGTTAGCTATTAAGTTTTATATGGCTTCAATTATATACAGTGTACTGTATCTTATAATGGTAGTCCATAAAGCTATTTTACTGACTGATGGTTGTAGTTGTAAGTAATACACTTATAAAAAATTAAAGTCAAAGGGAGTCTTAAATTCCCGTATCAAAAGTATTAATATTTCACTAGAACTGAATTTTTTATGTAATGTAATCTTCTACCAATATGTACAGTTTGCTCTAGTTTGAAGAATGTGAAGGTTGTAAATGAGTTGTTTGCTGGTCACTTGACATGTAAATACCTGTAAATAGAAGGTGTTTCATGTTTTTATGTTGTACTTTTAAAAATTTTCAAACACAGTCTTACACTGTATATATGTCAGCAACGAAAATCCAAACTGTCCCTGAACTGTTATCTAACATAATGCTGAACTCCATATATCTTCCTGTTATTACATAGTTGTCAGTTGTACTTCACCTTCATTGGGAGTTCATTGGAAAACCGCTTATGTATAGTAATGAACTGATAGGGTACTGTATGCTCGAGTCTTGGTCAGGACAGTTGTACATCTGTATAATTTCACTTTGCCTTATATTTCAGTAAAATTAAATAAATGAATATCTAAGGCTGTTATTGCAGGATGGAGACTTAAAATTGCCCAATGTTCCTGGTCAAGCTCCTTATCCAGTTGGCCCTCCTGGGGCGTATAACATTCCGCCAGGTATGCATAATTATGCTCCTAGTGGACCCCCACCCCCTCCTGATCCTTCGGCAGATGCTGGTCCACTCCCGGACAAAATAAGCAATAATTTCCAAGTAAGTGTTTCATGCTTATGTAGTTTTTGGATGCTCTTATTATTTTAATTTGAAAACTTTTATTAAAGCTCTTAACTGCTTTTTATATATTTAATTTAGCGTGTATTAAGGCATTTTATGCTGAATTTGTCTTTTATTTGACTTTGTAGGTATATGAATTACGTTTAATCAAGAGACTTAGTTTTAATTTGTTGTATAGGTCATAGTTCCATAGGCATTATGTGGCTATATGAGTGTATGTGTTTTTGATGTTGCATGTAAATTAGAGCTAAAATTTGCGATTTTA
>JAXCGZ010000239.1:45000-75000 GCA_037179515.1 Halocaridina rubra
AAATTTATTTTGGATAGGGATAGCCAGCCTCTTTTAGAGATCTTTTATAACAGGCTGGGGCTACTTGGGCATAATTTAAAAACACTAACCCAAGTTTTAACTTACAATGTTTCTGCAGCCTATACCCATGTATAATTCACAGCCAGGCTTCAGGTTTCCCAGACATGTCCTCTGACGCATTTTAGGGTATAGGCCATGGACGTAAAGTCCAAATTTTGTATTGTTTGTACCAGTTTAACTTTCGCATGCCTTTTCTCTTTTCGGTATATCAAAGCCTCACTTGACTTTTCCTTAAATCAACATAGTGGTCTGTTTTACCACCCATTATACTATGCATTGTGTGAATACTGAAGCTTGTGTGAACGTTAAAATCATTATTGTGATATTTTACAATTTACTATTGTCATCATCTGACCAATAACAAATATAGCAAAAATAAAATTGTAATGAAAGTGAAATATCTAATTACAATTTTGAAATAAAAAATACTTATCACAGTAACTATACTAGTGCAAATTAGGCACTAGAACACAGGAACACTTTTACTGTAATACTAGTTAATTATAGCACTGATATGACATCGATGTTATACTGTATATAGATTTCAGAAACCATAAACACAAGAGAATAGTTAAGGACTCATGAGTTCGAAGAGAGGGTGTTATCTTGTTAGTCAGAAGTTATTCCATAAATAATCACTGTTTTATAGGATGAAATGGCCAAAACTAAAATTTTTTTCAGAATATGGTAATTGCCTATTTAGTTATGGCCCCTAATAGCTGGATAGGATAGTTTAGATAAAGGGTAATTATTTCTAAAAGACCTCCCTGATGCTCAGAAATTCTAATCCTTACTTGTTGCTTTGTGTGACCAATATATAATGCATTACATCCATCACTTTTGTACAGATAAAGTATAGTACGCTTTATAGGAAAAAAATACACTCTGAATTTGGCATTGTATCGGCCAAAGGAACATTTTTTAATTATAAATGTATTTCTAATTCAAAGACCATATTGCCATTGCTCTGCAGTCTACAAAGTTTATTTA
The DNA here is from genome assembly GCA_037179515.1 of Halocaridina rubra. Taxonomy (NCBI): domain Eukaryota; kingdom Metazoa; phylum Arthropoda; class Malacostraca; order Decapoda; family Atyidae; genus Halocaridina; species Halocaridina rubra. Next base: position 46,051 of record JAXCGZ010000239.1, read on the forward strand.
TACAGGTGTGATGGCCACACTGTATCATATATTGGTTAGACAAGCGACAATTGTGGACTAGAAATGCTTAACACTGAGGAGGGTCTCTTAGAAGTAAGTACCTTAATCCGAAACATCCTATACAGCTATTAGGGACCATAGTTTCTTATTTAATCACTCCATACTTGACAAAAACTTTTCAGATTTCGCCAGTTCTTCAGGTACAACAGCTAGATTAGTCATTGACTTTTGACTCCAAAATTGAAACCTGTAGGAATTCATGAGTCCTTAACAGCTCTCTTTTGCTTTTGATTTGTGAGAATTATAACATGTGGATAGCAGTGTTATCATTTCCCTGTGTCATAGTGCAATTGCTTCTGATTTAATGTTCTAGCGTATAATTTGTATTGATATTACTCGTTATTACAATTTAGTATTGTATTTCATGATTGTAATGATGTTCATTACTTTCATCGTAATTTAATTTTTGTTCTGTTTTATCATAGGTTATATGATGACAATAGGAAGTGTCGAAACGTTGATATCCATCATTAGAACATGTTTCCTAAATGACGTAAGAGAAAAACCCATAAAGATAACAAAATAAGGTGCCTATATTACAATCAAGCTATGGGTCACTTCAGGTACAAATGATACCAATCAGTATTGGAGGGGCTGCTAGTGACGATTCCTGAGAGAAGCATCTAATATGAGATTAAGTGGACAGTCAGTAAGAATAATGTTCTTAATGAAGAATTCAAAGATGGCTTCATCTACTGCTTCTTATCTCCTCTGTCCATTTGACAAATTTATGGTTTCTGTTTTTTCCGAAACTGATTCGCGTATCTTTCCCATGTATTGGCAGTTACTCTTATATAGCATTGTTGACTTACTCCAGTTCCTTTGATGACCAGTATCCAGCATATGTACAAATAAAGCTGAACCTTTAGCATCATACCCCCACTGCTCTTAAATGTTGTTATTCTTTTGCTCAGTTATCAGCTCCTTCGACCATGTAGGATTTGTCACAAGAGCTACAATAAATTAATTAGTGAAGTTATTTTGTGTTAATTTTAACAGATTTTTTGTTAATTTAATTATTTCTTCCTAATTTCCCCATAATATTTTTTAATATAAGTAGGGAATTTCATGGTATTTGTGAAGTCTATTTTTGACTGTTCTGTAGGCCCATTACAAAATATATGCTTTATAAATTGTTTTTCCAATTACTTGTGCTGGGTACAGGCGGCTTTCTAATTGTTGACGGATTATCTTAAGATCATTATCCAAGTGGCAAGGGAAATATAATCTAAGAGCTCTTAGGAAAAGTTGCACAAGACACAAGTTTTTGTAGACTCGGAATGTGTATAGAAGAAACAGAGAAGGTTTTCTTTCTGTACAAAATAAATGAAAATTTACTGGGTTTTCTCATGATCAAATCATTGAGTAATGTATCTTGTCATCTAATTCCCATTCAGTTTTGAACTTCAAGCTAGGCACTAAAACATTAAGCTTAATGAAAATTGAATAAAAATCTCCCCACTGGGAACCCAGTATGAAAATATCTACAAAACTTAAAAAGATAACAAATCATATAATATCTTTTGGGTTTAATATCTAACAAAGAATTCCATATACTGTACAAGCTGGCAAAAAGAGGGACAAGAAGCATCCCATACTACAGTCACATTTCAGTTCATAAAAACTTCCATTAAATAAGAATGCATTATGCATGACACATAATTATCTCTATGGTTTTCTCAAGCCTTATTGGATATTGGGTGACAAAGGGAGTCAGTTAAATAATGAGGAACTGCATAGCATCTTCTACCAGAACTTAAATGAACAGAGAGTCTCCATCTAAACTAAGGAGCTTTATAGTACTTAGGGAAATATTTAAATCAATTTTATGTATAAAGACTACAATGATCGCGATTAAAAAGAACGAGAACAACTTGCCAACTACCTAGATATTTCGGATATCTATACATTTTGAGTTGTCATGCTTTCTTAGTAAAAGTGGTTGCAAGCAAACTTTTCCTAAGAGCTCTTAGATTATGTTCTCCTTATCACTTGGATAATGAACTTCAAGATAATCCATTGACAACTTGAAAGCATCCTGTCCCTTGACAATACAACTGAAAAAACTATAATAAAGCAAATATTTTATAATCGGCCTACAAAATTTTAAAAAATAGACATTATAAAGAGCATTAAATTGCCCTACTTTAAAAATATAAAAATCTTATTGACCTTTTATGCTGAAAATAAAGAGTAACTGCCATTACAGGAGAATGATACTTGAATCGTACATTATCAAAACAGAAATCTTGCATTTATCGAATGGACAGTGGAAATCTGATATAGAAAATGAAACAATCCTAAAGTTTTACATTAAGAAAACTAATTCCTATTGGCTGTCCACCTTACCTCTGATCTGAAGCTCTTAACGTTATGGATCCTTCAAGGAATTGTTGCTAGTAGCAACCCCCCCTCATATTCCGCAATACACAAAGTACCGATTTGTATCATTTGTGCCTGAATAGGACAGTAGCATGGTTGTACCCTCGTATGTCAGCTCAAAGTTGCCCCATTCTCGCATCCAATCTTAAATATCTTCCCTCCACCTCTTTCATTACACCTCCATACGCAAAAGCCAAGTTGCACTGATTACTGGTTGTGAAGACCTCATCTTAGGCTTGTAACCTCTCTACTTTATTACCTTTGCTTCCCGTATGTATTGAATACCTGAAAATTTGGGTTTAGCTAGCAAAAATCCAGCACTTGTAATAAATTGTAAGTATTAGGATTTACTGAAGTACTGTATATCGGATTTTATATTGGTGAAGAATCTAATAAAAAATTACAATATGGTATTTTCAGCAACTTCCCACGTATATATATTGGAAGTTGACTGATCAGGTATGTTAATTATAGTATATACCATTGGACATTATGTGCCTTTTATGTCACAAAGAGTTTGAATGCTTTTATATAACTGTAGATGGAAATATCGAATTAGTATAGTTTTATTACTTCCAAAATAATCTAATTTTGCAGAAAAATACGTATGATTTCTAGTGGGATGTACTGATTTTTGGCTGTGTTCATTTTAATTATTATTACATTCAAATACAGTGAATGTCTGGGTAAACAATATGAATATTTTTTATTATAATCATTATTTAAATATGTAAAACTTGCTGTACTGATCTAAGTTTTTTCTTAAATAAAACACTGCATTTTTCATGAAACATTTGTAACTAAAAACCCTATTGTATTCTTTGGCAAGCTACTATCTAAATCATATTCACCTAGTAAATGTAGTAAAATACCTTAATGGTATGTATTAAATGCATTCCTCATAAACAATTAGAAAGCAAAACAGTTGTACCCTGAAAGCTATTAAATATGCAGAAGCTCCCTTGCTTATGAACAACCGAGTTACAAACATTCACTGATACGAACAAAAAGCTACCCATGTATTACTGTAATGTATTGCATTATTACTGTATTAAAAGTCATTAATACTGTATACCTGTACTTTATGTTTGATGTAGTAATTAAGTGTCTTTGGCCAAAGTATTGTACAGTATTGCATATGTAAGTACTGTACTGTACAGTACTGCATAAGTAAGTACTGTGCAGTACTTTTTTTACAAAAACACAATTTATGAACAACTTCTCATTTGAAAATACACTATTGATTAATGAATGCAATAGTGTGTCTACATCAAATAATGAAGCATACTTGGGAATCTATTTATAATTTACACTAAAGCATTTTAGTGTAAAATGCTTTTAGACATAAAAAAGAGGTAGATATTAAATTTCGTATTTGTTACTTTTTTGAACAAATGTGAACATGTAAATGTTGAAATGGCAGTTTGAAAGAAAATGAAAATTATTAAATGAACATGAAAGAATAATTATTGACAATACCCGTATCATCATATGACAAATGAATCAATAATGGTAAAGAGCTTGGAAAAAGTTTATTCTTACAACTACAATCACATAAGTTAATGTATAGCTGCATCAACTAACATGGGCCTTGCTCTTTCTAAAATATCCATATTAGGGTCTAGAGCCCTTCCTAAACCTTCCAAAACAAACACCGCTAGCACCACTGAACTGAATGCGGACTCAAGTCGAACCTCATGTCGAAGTAAGATACCTAAGACTTGTTGCAGCAGAACACCAACATCAACCTGCAATTACATGTAAAATAAAAAAAAATTATAAATATATATATACAGTATATACACACACACGGAGTCTTTATATAAAGTTGTTTCGAGTTACAGCGTTTCGCCCTCACGACAAAGGCCAAAAATTAATTAAATTTTTGGACCTACCTGGCTTGTGTGGTAACTTCATAACCACATGTCAAAAGAGGAAATAGACAGCTAGCAGTGCTGCTCTATTCATATTTATCAAGTAAATGGCTATTAATTTATTTCTTATATATATGGTTATAATACAGGATTATATTAAATTTAAAATAAAACAGCTGTATATACGATATTATTAAAAATACACATGATTACACAGCTAGCAGCACTGCTGTATTCATAATTATCAAGGTAATGGCTTTATTTATTTATTTGTTAATGTTGAATTTAAAAAGAAAAATGCAAACGCACAGCTGTAAATACAATTTTATTCAAAATACACATGAATACAAACGTAGCTATAATATGAGGAGGCATTACAAAGGCTCCATATACTGTATTATAATAGTAGCAAACAAAGCTGCTCTTTATTTGTATTTATCAAGTTAGTGGCTTTATTTATTAATTTTTTATACATATACATATAAACATGCCACAGTCCCCTTGTAAGGGCGGGTGGCAGAGCCAAGACGCGCATTTACCATGAACCACACATACCTCAACCACTCCTTTCAGCTCCTTGGGGATAGAGGGTTGCCACGTCTACCCCCCTTCCACCTTGCTTGGGTCAAGGTAGGCGGGCAAGGATATTCTACAATCAGGCCCGACAACCGCAGCTGGTTTACCACCGCCACTTCATCACAAGGCAACTCCCCTCACACCCGTCCACCACAGTTCACTGAGCTAGCAAGTGCGAGAAATTCCTCTGGGCCGTGTCATAAATGCATAATATTCCTCCACTCATTCCTATCTCTTGCACGCACTATTCCCTGTTCAACTGACATTCCACGTGCATTCAATGATCTTTTCAACGCCATCCATCCATCTCATTCTAGGTCTCCATATTGACCTAACTCCAATCACTTCTGCACTCCACGCTCTCTTCACTATTCGTTCATCACTCATCCTTTCCATGTATCTAGACCATCTCAACACACACTGATCTAACCCATCTGACAGCTTCATTCCAACATCCGGTTTCTGCCTGACATCCTCATTTCTTACTCTATTCTAGATCCACCAATCATACCTCTCAACAACTTATCTCTATTACATTCAACTTGTTCCTTTCATTCTCTCTTGCATTCCAAGTCTCTGCTCCATACAATGCTGTCGGCACAATCACACCTTCACATATCCCTCTCTTTGCAGTCATTCCCAAATATCTATTTCTCATTACTCTTTTCAACCCACCTAGACATTTACTTGCTTCCTTCACTCTGTGAATTACCTCTACATCCACTCGTTCACTCCTTGATACATGCAACTGCAGATACTTGAAACTCTCCACTTCTTCAAGCAACTCCCCATTCACTCCTACATTCAATCTGCCGACATTAACACTCCTTGTGCATCTCGTGACTTTACTTTTACCAATATTCACCTGCAACTTCCTTCTTTCACACACTAATAAACCCAGTCACCAAATTATTGAATTAATTTTCAGTATCAGCCACCAGTACAGTATCATCAGCAAATAGCAACTGACTAATACTCTTTCATTTACTTCCCTTACAACTTCATCCATATACACATTAAACAACCATGGTGACATTACACAAACTTGACATAACCCAACATTCACCTCAAACTAATCACTCATACCATTCCCAACTCTCACGCATGCTCTACTATTCATGTAAAAACTCTTCACTGCATTCAACAAACTTCCATTTATTCCATACAGTCGCAACACCCTCCACAACCCCACTCTATCTACCCTGTCATACGCTTTCTCTAAACCCATAAAGGCCCAAAGAGTGTCCCTACCTTTCTCCAAGAAATTCTCACACACCTGTCTTACCGCAAGCACCTGATCCACACATCCTCTTCCTCTCCTAAATCCACACTGTTCTTCCCCAATCAATTTCTCTCAATTAACACTCTTCCATACCAACTACACTCAACAAACTAATTCCCAAAAAACTACTACACTCATACTTATCACCCTTCCCTTTGTAAAGTGGAAATACACATGCACTCTCCTCCGATCAACTGGGACCCTCCCTTTCCTGAAACATACATTCAATAACCTAACCATCCATTCTACTAATGCCTCCCCACCTTTTGACAAGCATTCTGCATGACACCCATCTATCCTTTTTTATATACACAATATATATCTTGAAAAACTATATTGAATTTAAAAGAAAAATACCAACACATAGCTATAAATACGAGTTTATTTACACTCGAATTCGTATTTATCAAGTTAATGGCTTTATTTATTTTATTTTTTATATATACAGTAGTTGGTTATATTGAAAAATTATATTGAATTTAAAAAGAAAAAATAAACAAATAGCTGTAAATACGATTGCCAGGAGGATCTACGATGGGATTAGCTTCAGAGCTCAGGTCAGGTGGACAGTCTTAGGCTATTTCTCAATCTAATTTTTTTTTCTTAATTCTGAATAAGATAGTATTTATCATATGTTAGAAGTTTTTTTTTTTATAATATCATTTTTTAATGATAATATTCGTGCCGATTAAATTTAAACCTAAAATTTCTAAAAAAAATAACGTAGTTTAACTGCTTTTCCAACCTAGAGCATTTATTAACCTAGGTGTCCTTGACCCAAATTTTGGAATAAATCCATTTGGTAACTACTGAGTAAACATTGTATTTTTTTAATTACTCAATTAAACAGGTAGTTATCGTTTATAGTAATCTTTCTCGTGGTCACATTTACCCATACCAGGGTAAAGGGATTATTTTTAATTTTATTCTGTTTTCAATATCAATTCTGCTTTATCGATATATACACACACAGTATATCTTAAATAATTAAGTTCAGTGAATATTTTTTGTTATAAACCCTTTCAAATAAGCGAAATAAACGGGATAATTATCTATTATTGTACTGAAGTTACTCTCATCCTGGAAATGAGTAAATAACGGGCCGGGTCCAGACTAAGGACCGTAAACCCTCTGGGGGATCAGCCCAACATCGTAATGACATATTTATGTGCTTACGCCTAAGCGATATCATAGTTTATAAAGTAATTAATGTTCAATCTGGTTTTGTACTTGTCCTTGCCGATGAATATTTAGAAAAATTAAATACACCAAAATGCAAATCTGTTTTTAAACCAATATAAATTTGACATTATAATGCTTCCCGAATGAAATGCACAAAGGACACTGGTCCCTCTAGATGATGAAATAATGGCTGAAATCGAAAAACATAACCCAGATAATAAAGCAGAACCAGAAATTAGAATAACTACTAATAAATACCTTCTTAAGATTCGTCCACCTGACCTGAGGTATATAAAAAATAAACCAAGCCATTAACTTGATAAAAAATGAGATACTAGTGTAATAATTTTTATGTTTATTAGTGTGTTTCATAACATATAGTTTTGATTTCTATAGATTATGTATTGAAGGTTCTTTTGCCTTTCCAGACTCACCTGCCTGCCCCTGTCTCGTCAGCAGGTGAAATAGCAAGCTTTCTCCTGATAAGCAAGTCTCTCCCTCCCTATATAAGCACACCTCATGAGTACAATATACTGTACAAGTACTATTTACAGTTGTACTATACAATAGTACAGTAATGGTATTGTAGTGTAATATAGTTCAGATATTTTTTATGTATAAGTGTTGTTTTATTATACAGTACAGTACATGTATACTGTACAGTACCTGTATATGTGATATTAATTTTAAAGTTTACCAATAGTATTACGATTAGTTTTTGTAAATTTTTAACAACCATTAGAAACATATTTACTTTTTACATAGGTTAGGGGCAGGTTCGAATCTAAGTTATTTCTAACTTACGTCGATTTTCAACTTAAGTCAGCTGTCAGGAACGGAGCCCTGATGTAACATGAAGACTCCTTGCATATATATATATATATATATATATATATATATATATATATATATATATATATATATATATATATATATATATATATATATATATATATATATATATATATATATATATATATATATATATATATATATAATGAGCCATTTTTCCCCTTATAAGGGGAGTGCTGATTCAAGGCAAAGTGGAGAGGAGTGGATTCACAATCCCCTCGCTCTGCCCCATTTAGTTGACTCTTACGACATGCAGGGGAACAAGGAGGAAGTATTCTAGCCACCCTCCCTCGGAGGGAAAATATATAATATATATATATATATATATATATATATATATATATATATATATATATATATATATATATATATATAATATATATATATATATATATATATATATATATATATATATATATATATATATAATATATATATATATATATATAGAAAGTAGAAATGGCCTTACATGAAGGTACGATGGCAGTTTCCAGTATTTCAACATATAAAGTTCATGTGAAGATGACAGTAAAGGCCACTACCATCCATGTTATTATCTCTACCATACTGACAAAGGCAGCTGAAATAACACGAACACAGAGGGCGCCATACGAAAATTGCAGGTGACAGTGCAATATATAGGAGCTTGACATTTGATTGTTGAATAAGCCAAGCATAGCCAAACAGAACAGTCACTATGTATAAGCCGATTTGCATTTCCCCTTGTGGTTAAGGGGATAGAATAACACTTTCGTTTTCCTTGCGTTTTGGGATGTAGTTTCAAAGGATATCTTAGGTTATAGGAGAGGGAGGATTCAATGTGTATTCCTTGCATGTATAAAGAGCTGACTGAAATGTATTGGAGAATGGGGTTCTTCCCTTTATGAATATTTTTCTCTCCCAGAAACAAGTGGGAAAGGTAGTGAGGAGGGACAATTATGCTGAAAATCGATTCCTTTCATATTTCGTCGCCTCTGTGGCCTCCCGGCTGACTCAGAACTCTTCCATATTATTCTCCACCAAAATATAAAAAAAAATGCTGGACTGTACCATGGCCAAATTGATTCAATGAATTCATGAATTTTGTACCTATTAATAGGTTTTTCCATGCCAGAGCAATTTAAGTAAGTTTGTAACAGGTGAACCTGACATATGGAATAGCATCTTGTACATCCAAGTGAAATATATTAGGAAAGCACTTACCTGAGCCAAAGAGATGGTATCTTGTCTGGCTGTTGCAACAAGCTCAGTCATCTCTGCTTTAAATGCCTCCGGATTCTTACATTTGTGTTCACTATTCTCGAGAAACAGGTCTGCAACTGATCTCCCCTAAAAATAAAATATGTTTATCGAGAGACCTATCATGTTTCCTTTCCATATTTTATACATATGGCGAACCAGCTTTCAATTCATACAGGTGTTTATTATACCATTGAGAAATATAGTATTAACTTTCCCAAGCTGAAATCAATTATTACCATAGATATCTTCCATTGTTTGCTAACTTAACATTAATTGTTCTTTACTGGATATACAGAAAGAATAAGTGGAAGGTTAAATATATTGCTGTCATATGCATATACGTGGAGTCTTCGGTTTACGATGTTTCATGGTTACAACACATCTATTAATTATATTGCTTCTTTTTTGATAATTTTTTGCCTGTATTATTACTCCCAAGCATAAAGCAGATTCCTCTGATGGCAACAATAGGAAAGCCACCACCCTAGCAGTGAAATAAAAGATGGTGATATGCATGGAAAAGGGAGAAACTTTACTACTGCATTAGTATAGGTGCTTATTTAGTGGTGTTCCGATTTACACTGAAATTCAGGCTACATCACATTGAAGGAACGGAATTCTGACGTAAGTCGAGGACCCTCTGTATGTTGTTGTTAGTAATTGAAGGATTAGTTAACAGTACCTCCTAATCCCTCTCCCCACATGAAAATTTCTGTAGAAAAATAACTGATGGTAGGTAAGGACTGGTAGGTTATGATCAAGCAGCAGCTTGATTCTTTTGTTACAGCTGTAGTTACCCTGCGGGTTTCAACAAAATCTGGTGTCATGTTTGCAAATTACTACATTACGAGATATAAAAGCTTTATTCATGTAAACAGTTGACTGTTCTCTGCCTCCTAGTTTACTTGTTCCCAGGGCATAAAAGCCACATGATAAGGACAGAACAAAGGGTATGGATATTTCCAAGCAAGAACCCTAGTAAATGGGTCTCTGAATGAGCGTAATCGTGGGAATGAGAGAGTAAAAGGGAGGAGATTGGTAGCATGTTTGAGAAGAGAGATGGATGTGTTAGTAATGACAAACAGATTTAAGGGAAGAGTGAGCAACTCTTCAGGTGGTGACGAGGTGTGTACTTTAACTTGGCTCACTCTTAATATGGGTGATTTTATAGATCTTTAATATAGAGACATAATTTTCATGTAGTGGGATGGCCATAAGGGTAACAGATAAAAAAGGCAGCAAGGCTTCATCATATGCACTGCCCATCCACATCTCTCCTATCATTCATTCTGCAGTAACATTAGGAAATTCTATGGAGGGATAACCAACTTCTTGCGCCCCTCTGATGCAGCTACCTCAACATATAGGGATTACGAGGCTTGCATTTCTTTTCTCAATTTGCAAAAACATTATGGTAAGTCAATTCTTTATTCTCAACAAGGAGCCATATCCTACTCCTTACTGAGGAGAAAAAAAAAAAGGGGGGCCATTAAGTTGTCATCATATCCTGCCAATCAGCTGTTCAGTGACAAGAAAATAAATATGGAAGAACAACAGCTTGCCCTTTGCTCCCTTATCCCTTTAAATTAGCTCTTATGATACCACTAGCCCCAAGGGTATACTTTGTAGTCAACTTCTGGGACAAGCTGGAATGAATAAAGTGGAATTCTCTATCCCAAACCATAATGTGCTCTCAAAACACCATACAAGAACAGTATTTCTTCTCTACCATATCAATAATAACCATTTTAGTTACCTCCTATAACAGGCATGACATACGAAGGTGAAATTATTTCTCACAAACTACCAGGGGTACCTGTAAAGCATATGATTCTATAATTATTTGCGAAAATTTAGAAATATTCCACTTACATCCCCCAAGACAACTTGCTTGAAGACTGCTTTAAAATTAACCAGGTCTTGTTCTCTTAGTTTTGCCACAACTCCACAATCTAAGAGGCATATTCTCATAGGGTTAGGATCAGGTTTAACGTCCATCACAAATGTGTCGCATCCTACATCGACCATCATAATTCTTGTGATATCACCCGTGTTTGCAAGATTTCCATCCTTTGTTAAATTTATATTCTGAATAAGCATATTTCCAGGATGCAAATCACCATGAACAAAGTTGTCAAGGAACACCTATGAAGAATAACAGAAATAAAAAAAGGCATAAATAATTTTATTCATCTCATGCCATATGCAGCAGCAGTCAGTAGCTTGGCCATAGCAGTAAAAAAGAAAAGAGGCAGCAAGATTTAATCATATCTGTACAGTCTCACCCTTTCCATCAAATGTTCTGTGGCAAAAGAAATAAAATCAGGGGGAATGGCATTAACAGTTCTTTGCTCCATTATCCCTCTTCATAGGCAGGGAATACAAATGAAGTAGTTCTTCTCCCTACCGCAATGTGGAAATTATTATTCAGTAGACATCCATGACATATTCTACGTACTGTATATGGTCCAACCTCTCACCATAGAGAGACAAAACAATAATTCAGAGTTAAGCATTTCCTAATTTAATTTGAGCTTGAAGATTACATAATATGGTGTGTTCATTTAGCAGGTTGCAAGGTTACATCCTAAATATCAAACAGCAGAATATTTTTTACTAACCATTTTCAACAATGCATCAACACCAATCTGCGCCAAATGGATTTTAAGCTCATTTGGTTTATCTCCTCCAGATGATCCAATAAAATCTCCCATGCCAGCACCATCTTCGAATGTCTCCACCATTACCTGAATATATATTTTAGTTAATACACTGATAAATAGTTAAATTTATATCATGACCATGCACAAGTTTTAATTCACAAAAAGAATCATAAGGAATTGATGAAACAATTATAATGTACAGTAAATAAGAGAAAGACAATATATTTAAATGCTTATTTATATTTCGGAAGCCATAATAGTCCAGCCAAGCAGGCTGAGAAAGTAAATGATTGATTAACATTATAGTTTCTTAAAATTACTTATCAGTCATTTGCATTTCTTTAAAGTAACTATACTTTAGCAAATCCGTCTCACTTTTTTTTTCTTTAAGTACTATTCATAAGTTTTTAAATGAAACTTGAATACATTAACCAACCAACCAATGATAATAATTAATAAACAGAGTAATCTATTATCTTAATTTTGGAAGAGAAGCTGCGATACACTACCAAATCAGACAAAGAGATTATCATTATCTATGGCGTTTAAAATTACATTATAATAATTCTTTCTTATGTGAATGAATGATCAGTCATATACACGCAATAATACTCAAAAGCTATTGTTCTTTAAAGAGGAATGTTGACTGATCTGTCATTGAAATAAAGAAAACTCATGCACGGTTTGTGCAACTTTTACCCTTTACTTCATGACTAAGTGTACTATTTTACAAATAGCAATCTTACATGGATATTATCTTAAATATTTTTCTTTATATGCCCCTACATGTCGAAAAGTTGACTAAATGGGATGGAGCGAGAGGACCAGGAATCCTCTTTTCTATATTGTTCTCCCACAAGGAGTCAAATTTTTTACTTAGCTATCCACTAATAAGGGAAACTAGGTCTCTTATATATAGATAAAGAATTTAATGGACCTTAAGAATAAATAAACACCAAAAATAATGGAGCCACACTTTAGCAATATCAGATATGGATACTGCTAGCTTGAGATAATATGGATTCTCAAAAAACATATTTTTTTGAAATTATATTTCTTTCAGAAAAGCAAATACTGTTATAAGATACTTATCATCTTCTCATATCATCCATTCACATTTATATCTGGTACAAACTAATTAAAAACATCTGTTATTTTTATTCGTCCTCTTTTTATTATTATTATTATTACTTACAGTATTGTTTTTGTTGATATATCTGTACAGTACAATACTCTGGCTGTTTAGGCATCACATCATATGTCGAGAACATGGTTTGTTTGGGTATGTTGTTTTCTAAACATATGGCATTTTGAAACCAAATCTGGACGTTATCAGAGGCATATCTCCAAACACCATTTGAATCTAGCCATCCTGCTGGTTTCAGTGGGATATGGCAACATACTGAGCAAAAAATTATTCCTTTAATCAATGTTTACTACATTAATCCAAATGTGCCTTTCGAGTCTGGCCATTCCACTGGTTGCAGTGGTATACCACATCATAATGAGAAAAAGCCATCTGACTCTTGCAGAAGGAAATAAAACAATGAGTCTGCCCATCCTGCCAACTTCTCAGATATAAGACATTATTTTTGGAAAAAACAATTCTGCAAATCTGTGTTTATTACATGAAGAGAAAAATCTTTGAGTCTGTTCATTCTGCAATCCTCTGCAACACAGGAAGTCATTCAAAAAAGTTCCTTTTCATCTATAAGTATATGATAGAAACACAATCACGCCTTTTGATTCTCGCCACCCTACCACCTTAAATGGAATATTTTGTCATGTGGGAAATAATTTCTAAAAACAATAAAAAATTTTCAGACACTCAAATACTACAAAATACCTTTTGTGTCACATATGGTCGTAAAGGTCTGGGAAATCGGATGCTTGGAATATCAGCAAAGTTTTCTGTGAACAATTCCAAGTTATCGGCTTCTTTTCTAAGGTTAATCTGCAAAGGAATATTAGATATTTTGAGGACTATGTCTATAAATGAGCTTGAGGTGCAGTAGGTTGTACCAACTAGTTGGCAGAGGATAGGAACAACAGACACCAACAAAAAGCCTCTTTCATATCGTTGGTGACTTAGTGAATATCTCATTTTCATCAGGGAAAGCTACATCAGTCTTTATCTCATCACACCATGAAAGCTTCTCTAAATTAACTATTTGCCTTGTGGAATGAGCTATTTAATATGCAGTGCACAGTATGTATCAATGGAGCGAATAATTAAACTTGCTCTGATATTGGGTATAACTATTGCCATATTCACTACCAGCAATGCTGATTATCAAGGATTGATGTAGGTTTTATACATACCTGGCCAGACATAACTTCAGCAAACTCATTCACGCACTGGGGTAAAGAGAGCCATTTTAATGGTGGGTAGAGAGCAGTTATGAATATAGCACAAGCTTGCAGGATTTTGAGATCTCTCCTGCAAGGGAAAAACGCATTTTACAACGTGTTCCTCTATTATTATTATCAAAATTCTATAAGCTCTACAAGAGTTTTTTCAAGTGACTGAAGACATGCTTTTATCTTACAAAATCTTTATACGTTGCTATCTTTATGTCAATATTTAAATTTAAATTTAAATCTATGCAAGTTCGACCTCTATATATACTAGAAAACAAAATTACTCTACACATATAAATATTGTAAAGTATATGCCACAAAACATCTAAGTAGCTGATATCTCTTTATTTTAACTTCTAATTCTGTTCCCTACCTAAAATAGGAGTGAACAGATGGATGTAATATTTTTACAGCAACTGGTATAAGGCCATCCAGATCTTCTGGTGGGGCATCCTCAACTGGCAGAGACTTGTCTAAATCAGCCTCTTCCCATACCTGTAAATGGATTCTTTTTTACTAATTTCAATTAAAGCATCATGGTCGAAGAGGGTGAATTCTAAAGTCTATTCTGAAAGTATCAAATGAGATGACTAAAAGGGATAACCTTGTATTTAGTGTATATCCTAGGAAATGAGTGTAGGTGACAAACCTAGGGTGGAGGAAAAAAATTTTCCCCTCAAAGGTCCTGCATATTGTTGGAGTTACATTTTTTGTTAGAAGAAATAATGGCGTAAGGAAAAGGGAACTGGTAATTCCTCCCTCCTTATTTGTTTAACTTGCAACAACAATTTGTTAGAAGGGGCACTACACTTGTTTTACCTGCATATAATGACTAAAAATATTGAGAGGGACACCAGAGAATCACATCTGATATGTTTCTTAGGAATAAACTATATACACAGAAACAGTTTACTTGAAACAAATAAAATTACAATGTGTACAATATCTAAAGATAAAATGCTTATTCTTTAATGACGCTAAATCTAGTAAGGTAGCTGTAGTTATACCAAAAGACACAGGGTAGCAAGGCTCTATTGTACCCCACTATACATCACCTCCTCCTAGTTTTTTGTAAGGGAGGGAGGGAGGGATTGCCAGCCCCTGCTCTAGCCTCTTTCATCTTTTATGACATGACCCATCACTAAGGATGTGATCTTTCTTGTTGTATTAACTTTGAAGAAAATATTTTGTAGAGGAATAAAACAACATTGGGGAAAGCTTATACAGGGGGTACTTGATTTACGCCAGAGTTCCATCCCTGAAATGTGATGTAACCGGAATCAGTGTTAGTCAGAACACACCTAAATTTGCACCTATGCTAATGAAGTAGTAAAGTTTCTCCCTTTTCCATGCACTTTACTATCACTAGCCTTCTGGCTAGTACAGTGGTAACGCACTGGCCTCGCATTCACGAGGTCGACAGATCGGTTCCCGCTCAGGACCGAGAGTTTAAGCTGTTTACTGGGAAGGTTACTTGCTGTGGATGGGCACCACAGTGGGGGGGTTGGGGCTTGCCTCGGCTGACGTTCTGAGGAGCATCTCAGATGGATATCGGAACTGAAACACCGGCAAACTTTAACTTTAATTTCACTTCCTTGGTGATGGATTTCCTTATCTTCAAAGCACTGATATCAAAAGAATCTGATTTATGCTTGGGAGACATAATACAGGCCAAAAATTATAAAAAAGAAGCAAAATAATTTATGGGAAATGTGCTGTAACCACGAAACATCACAACTCGAGGACAGTGTAATGTGAGGACCCCTTGTACAGTATAGTGTACCACACTAGTCAAGTTAGGAATATCTAACTGGATATAGAGGCAAATGGCAATCCAGGCATGGAAAAATGATCAGCAAGTAAGAGATGGCAAAACTAGATTGTGATAATGAGTAGTACATGGAAAGAAAAAAGCTCTAAATAAAGATATAATAAAGCTGACAACTCTGAAGAGGCAGAAAAAATGCAAGTTGTAGGAGTCTATGTTATCAGACAAAATTAAAGCTGTTCAGGTTTAAGAGATATCAGCATGAAAAGTAGGATACTCCAAAAACATATTTGAAACAGAACAATGCAACACTTACAAGAATGTATAAAAAAAAAAAATACCTCAACTAAAGAGTGTTCCAGTACTTCCATCTCCGTATCAGCAATTTCAGACTTCTGGCTTTCATTGCTAGGCTGTATATCCTCCTTACTTATTCCACCAGTCACTAAGTCTGCATTCAAGTATACATAAATTATTATCCTACCAAAAGAATTTAAAATAACTTTTACTACCAATATAGAAGGTACAAAAAGGTTCTGATCATACTGATCACGATGGCTACAGAAAAATAAAATGAATGATCAAGTAACAACTACTACGAAACTATGAAATAATGGTAGGAGTATCAACCAATAAAATGTATTCTACAGAAAAGGCCCCTACATATCCTGTATTTTCTAAATGTCCTATTGATGGTTGTCGTACATCTAAAGCATACTAGGTTGTAGACAAATATATTAAGCTCCAAGAAAAAGACACAAGTATTTTTCATTATCTAAACATCAGTTTGACAATGTGAACTTATAGTCTAATGCAAATGTTGCAAACCTAAATAAAAGTCGTTACCAGAATAGAATTTCTTCCATTTAAACCAAAAGTAACTATTCTATAAGCAATTACAAATAACTGAACTCAGTACCTGATTCTGGATGTAATTGTACTCCTGCTTCAATGTCCTCTTTTCTTAATCTCATCTCATCCCTATTCTTCCTCCAATCAGTAATGGCTTGTTCCTGCACTTTGTCTTCCTCATCATCAAATCCAAAAAACTTCTTGAATCCTTGAATTTCAAGACCTGTATAATACACTGTAACTGTTAATAAACAAGCACAACAAGCTAATGTACATGACAATGGGCTCTTTAAGATTCCACATATTTTATAATTTATTGCAGTCACAAAGCATTCGAGCTGTGATTCAATGGCGCTGTATTCACCACACACACACATATCTATAAGGTTTTCAACATGAAAAACCTTTACAAAAATATTTGGATAGAGGCTAATCATTGAACTCTACTCAGCATGCTTAAGGTCTAAAGCTTACAATCTCTTTGTCAAGTTCCAAAGAGTACTTTTTTATGAGAGTGTCACCGGGACTGGCAAAGGAAACTGCCCTTATTGTGCCCGAGCACCAAGAAACATTTAAGAAAAGAAAGAAAAACCGAGATAGGGAGTGTTGTTACTTTTCAGATGTGAAAGGTTAGTAAGAGATGTGTAATGAATACTACAAAATATTCGGTGTAGATGTAGATATAGGAAAAGAACATAACTGAAGAAAGATTTAACATCGGACTGTCTTTGCCTTATTTACTATCCTTGGTAATAATGGTTCAAATTCATTTACCATTGAATCTTACAACATTAACCAAAATTTTTTAAAGAGCTTAAGTTACTTCAGTGTTATACTGTACATATAACAATTAAAATATCTGTGAAAATACCATATTTCAATATCAAATAGCAATTAAATACTGAAATGGACTAGCTACAAAAACACTTTGAGGAAAGAAAAGTATTTCTTTTATTGTCTCCATGCAGCAGTGTAAGTCTCTCACCAAAGGAGGAGTAACTAATCCGGAATAAAACAGCTCTAAAAAGTAAATAGTTTCACGCACATGCTCATGGTGGTGATCTGTTTTTCAGGCTATATGGGTGAGAGTGCGTAGGCCTTAGCTCAAGGAGATCAGAAAATCAGATTTCGAGATCCATGAGGGGCAAGGGTTGGTTGTGGCAGATTTGCTTCCTTGCTGCTGCTCTTTTGATATGCAGCTCCTGAGGGTGGACCCACCAAAAAGACATTGCCAATCCATGTTCACTTGGGGTGGAGTAATGACAATTGGTTTCTTACAATGAGTGGGAGCTTCATAATTCAATAAGAAAGCTGGATCTAACTGGATTGACAGGGAACCATCAGTAAGCTGCTTGAGCAAAATTCTCTCCTTATGAAGGTAGTTAATAAAATAATTCTAGATTTTCTGTAGAGAGTTGAAATGTATAGCCTTGGAGGTAAGGAGCCATGATTTCAAAAGCCCTTGTAACTCATCGAATTTCACTGCCTGAATCAAGAGGTGTTTAGAGAGCCATATCTGAGAGATGCGCTTCATGAAACTGGCAAACACTGTGTTGGAGACATGTACTGAAGACATACTGTAAAGCAGCCATCAATCACCGCTTAACACTCTTTGTTGAAATTAGAAATATCAAGAAATGCAGGTTGCCCTCCTCCAGAAGTTTCAAAAACCATACCTGGTTTGACATCAATGGGATATCAGTGCTGCTCTATCCCTGAATGATTGAAGAATCGACAAATTCTTTGTAAGTTTGTGTGTCACATAAAGCAGATCTTCATTGATTGCATCAACTGCAACAGCCTTCTGGTCTCTGACTGGCTAGACAAATCATCTCAGACTTGCTTTCTGCTAGGGAAAGACAAGTTCACTTGAAAATTTTACTTTCAAGTGAACAGGCGTTATTGATAACTTCATCTTCGTACACTGAATCATACTTCTCGTCTACCTAAACAGTATGATCCATGCTTGTACCCATGTTGAATAATGTTTCTCCTTTCTGCAACTGTACGTTTGGTGCTAGTGCTAGTGCCTTGACGAACCTCCTCTTTTCATTAATAGACTACAGTCATGTAGCTGCGGAGCAAGACAAGACAGTTCATCTGTGCTTATACATTTTTCACTGCAATATACACCACTGCCAATTTTCCCAGGAAGCAGTATAGATTCTATGATATAGCTACTTTCTCCTTTCAAAGTCCTTTCCTCGCTGACTGAATGAGAACAAATTTATTTCCATTAGGGTGGTTCCTAGGTTGAAGGTCCAAAAATGGAAGTAAATTGGAGAATCCCCATGACATTCTTAACTTCCCTCCTAGAAAATCTTAGCGTCTTTTACACGCATTTTACACTTCAAAAAAAAAAGGCTCATTGTTTGGCAAACATTTATTAATGAATATTAAGCCATTTATGGTACTACTAAGTGAAGTAATTTACTTATTAAACTACTGAGTTATTATGGGTTATAGCTTTTGCATTTAGTTTTCAACAGAAATGCCATATTCTGCTGAAAAAGCAAGCCTTTTTTAACTGTAGTAACAGACTTGAAGTGACAGCAAAAAACCTGCATATAAAGTAGTTAAGAAAACTCAGTTTACTCCGGAAAAATAGATAGGTATATATCACAAACATAAAATCACCAAGTAGTAATTTGGAAGAAGAAAGATATTTTACAAAAGGCATTCCTATTCAGACATCACTTATGTTTTTTAAAATAAAGTTTGAAGTTTAATACGTAAAAGTCCAACACAGTATACTTATAAGAAAGGAAAAAGAGAGGAAATAAAACCCAGAAACAAACATATATAAGTTTGAGCGTATAAAAACATAACATACATGTGGTTGGTTACCTTCAAATGCTGTATTTGTATTTTCATCATCCAGCTCAGATATCATTTCTGCTAGTAATTCCTCATCTGGTATGGCATCCTTTGACATCCATACTTTGTACACCTATCAGTAGAAAACATAGCAACAATAAATGAAAATATAAAGGGAGAAAAATGAATGCATTCTACATAAAATAGTTCATTCACCAATCCTTGCAGCACGTAATATCAAAATCTATATTAAGTCATGGATATTACTAACCTGACCTAAGCAATCAAAGAATATATATATATATATATATATATATATATATATATATATATATATATATATATATATATATATATATATATATATAATATATATATATATATATATATATATATATATATATATATATATATATATATATATATATATATATATATATATATATATATATATATATATATATATATACTGTATATAAGCTCCTCTACTTACGAACAAAAACTTACCCATAATCTACCCATGTATCAATGCATGTACAGTATTACTGTACTGTGCTGTATTATTACATTATTATTACTATACTAATTCATTGATACAGTATAATCTATGTTTAATTTAGTAGTTAAGTACCTTTAGCCTTAGTACTGTACAGTACTGCATATATACTGGTATTTACTACACAGCACTTCTTTTTCCTATAAGCACAACTTACGAACAGACTTCTGGAACCTAACTTGTTCGTAAGCTGGGGAGTATATATATACATAAAAAGAGAGAGAGAGAGAGAGAGAGAGAGAGAGAGAGAGAGAGAGAGAGAGAGAGAGAGAGAGAGAGAGAGAGAGAGAGAGAGAGAGAGAGAGAGAGAGAGAGAGAGAGAGAGAGAGAGAGAGAGAGAGAGAGAGAGAGAGAGAGAGAGAGAGAGAGAGAGAGAGAGAGAGAGAGAGAGAGAGAGAGAGAGAGAGAGAGAGAGAGAGAGAGAGAGTGTGAGTGTGTACTGTATATGAAAATGCTATGGTACTGTTATACCTGCCTCAGGGGTACACACAATTACAGTATTCTACATATACGGTAGTATATTAGTGATGAGAGAAAGGCAGCATCACCGAGAACAGTTACTGGGGGAATGTGCCCCGGTGTAACAGTCGATTTCAAGTGCTACACAAAATACTAAATTTCATAAACACTAATAAAAAATACTCTATACAAACCTAACTGAATAATTAGGACATAAAAATTTCAGGTTCCAATTCTTCATGACCTACGTATACAGTACAGAGTGGTATACTATAATGCCCTACCTGTGCAACACAGCCTGACCCAATAGGATTCCGATTATTGTCAAATTTAACAAAAACTCTCCTCCAGTTGGGACCGAAGGCCTTTCTCATACGATAAACAGTGAAAGACCAGGAGTGTGGGGGAATACGCCGCTGAAGGTGCGCAAATTGAGTGCAACAAGTATCTGGGAAGAGGTCACGACGTGTTGATATCCACTGTCCAAGTTTTATGACTATAGGACCAGAAAACTCAATAGCTGCAAAAAGGAAATTAAACATGAAAAATTTGTGTTAGCAAAGTATAGTATTTAAAAAAAAAAAAAAAAAAAACTCACAGTGCAACAGATTAATCATCAATAAAATTAAAGCTAAAACTTACAGCAAAGTAATTAGTACATATCATAAAGATAGTACTGTATTATATTAGCATAATATTGAAATGTACATCTTTGCATGACATATCCACTGATTGTTGCCATGGTATTACATAACTTGAAATACTATACTTTATGTATACACTACACAATTACCATAAATAAAGAATCTGAATAATTCCCTACCTTTGAGCAAGAGACCCCACCAAAAATCCTTTGGCCTTTCCCCAAGGTATGTCACTGGATAAATACAAAATATCGGAGTAAACGTGACTAATAAGCGCAATGCTCGCAAAATCAATCGTATCAAGTTATAAGTAGATAATATGAAACTTTTCAAAGCATCTTTTCTTTTTGGTTTTTTAATCTCCTGAGGAATATCAATAGGTAAAGATTTTTCTTCTTTCTTTATTTCAGAAGCTTTAAAAATAGTTGATGGCACAAAGAGAGCAGAGGCCAAGGCTATTCTTGGAATACATTTGGTCTCTTGAAGTGATTTTCTGTAATTTCCCCGAAAAATACACCACACATTTTCCCAGTTACATTTTCTTATGTCTTTTTTATAGGTGATATTTTTTTTGGCTAGCACATCACTACTTTTTCTGCATATTGCACTACTAGATTGGTCTATATTTCTCTGTGCATTCCTTAATACATTTATCCTAAAAGTATTGAGCACTGTTGATAATTTCACACCAAAAGGAGTAATATCTGCAGGAACTGCACCACTGAAGGTAAGACTTGATTTTATAACTGTGTGTGTACATTTTGGAGATGAAGGAATAAATAATTTTTTCTTGCTTTTAAGAAATAAACCTCTGTGAAGAGTATGCTGAAACATCCTGCAATTACATCTGCAAAGAGAAATGTAAAAATAACAAAGTTGAAAATGATAAGAATTTGGCTTAAGTTGGTTCAATATTAGCAATGGGTGTGACTCTAAATGTTCTTTCTCCTTTCATAGTGGTTGTTCTTTAGTGCCGTACAGCTAAACTGTGACAATATGTTACACAATAATTTTTAAATATCTATATAGTACTTTACTAGGCATATCCTATTAACATCTGCCATAAAATCTATTTAAAAAATCATATCTAATTATGTATAGGTGGCATTTCCAAACCAAAGTAAAATATTCTACTATGGAAAAAGATTATGTTTAGAATTAGCAATACTCCATAATTTTGATTTTTTTTCAGATTGTGACACCAGGACGGAAAAAAAAATCTACCCTCATCGTGCCTGGGCATGAAGAAAACATAAAAGAAACAGAGATGGGGAATGTTGTGATTTGTCAGATGTGAAGAGATAATTAGAGATGAGTAAAGAATATCCAAGAATAAGCGATGTTGATGTAGGCATAGAAAAAGAACCGTAATAAAAGGAGGACTTAACATCGAACTGTTCTGGACAGTTCTTTTTAAGTCCAAATGACCCTTCAGCTAGAGTATCTAACCCAAAAAATAGAGGTTTCCGAGGAAAGCAATCATCAGATTAATTCAAAACAAAACCTGAGAAAAAAAAAAATCTAAAGCTATAATAGCAGGAGTGCATGAAGCTAATCTTAATCCTTTAATTCACCTTCTTATTCTGGTTAAGATTCGTTTTATGCACCCCTTTCGTAGCCTACCCAAGACATCAGTGTTGCAACCACTTCCTGATATGTGCAGTGTTAAGTATAAACACCTAAATTAACTCTTTACAGGTGTATAAAGCTCCAAATTTGCGTTACGTTAGCTTGGTTGGGTTGGGTTAGGTTAGTTAGATTATTTCAGTACTCACTACAGTCCACCAGAAAAAATGCTTAGTCCCAAAACAGAAAGCGTGCATAAATTGGATCTCAAGAAAATTTTCTTAATGCTCTAAAATATGAAATTTATCGTATTTTGCTCTTGTTAAAAGCAAATTTGACACCCTCTGGGCTACAGAGTTAGACGCCTACGAAATTCTAACCATGGACCAAGAATGCTCTAATTACCCTTCCTGCTGTACAGTATATAACGAGGTGTCAGAACCTGATAAATCACTGAAGGCAAAAAAGAAGAATCCTATAAATAATCACCTTATTTATTCAAAATAAATACGAATGGAACATACAACACACCTGCACTCACCGAAGTTATTTTGCCAATTAGACGTTGTTTTGTTTTGGTCCAGAATTCACTGTTACCAGAATTGCGAAAATAACTTTCGTTCAAATTGCTTTAAAAATGGGTTATATTTCGAAAACTATGATAGAGCCTATTAATATGCTTATTTTTCATATAAATAAAGGGTTATTTCAAAGGAATAATGACCCTAATTATATACAGTACTTCATTTAACTGCTTATTCAAATTTATATATGTTTTAGAATGAAAATTTCCAGTGACGAGTTTATGTTGATGGATTGATAGTCAGTGATAAAAGGCATTAAAAATTCACCTCTTTTCAAGGCATTGGGATAAGGGGAATTAAATATAATTATGCTGTACATATAAAACAAAACAAGACTAGGATACATTATATCTTTAATATATCATTAGGAAGTTTATATCTAACAATAAGATTAAATTTTTTGATAGCGCGATGTTCGGGAATGTACCTCGAAACAGTTTGCTTATGGTACAAATTATTCATTTTATAGTCCGCCTTCTTCAACCACGCAAGAATATCTCCCTTCCCATCATATGATTTCATTATATTCATCGCCGCCATAATATTTATTGGGTCTAGGTAACTTTTGCACAATAAAAAAAAAAAGAAGATGGTGTGACTATTCACTATTCACCCTGACAACTGACAACTGTTTCAGAAAATGAAAAGTAATAAAAAAAAAAAAACATTTATTTCCATTTTGTACAATGGTTATTCAACATTAATAGTAACTTATAAGTAGACATGTAATTAAACTAATAAATAAGAGGGTTAGACATATAGTTAAATTAAATGTAGCTTTCATAGAAAATAATAATGCTGTAATAAAAATTTTAACAATAATGTTAATAATAAAGTAGTAAGTATGCCACTAGATACAGGATCGTTATTATCGGCATCATTTCCATATTTGTTTCCTTACAATGAGAATAATTAGTTCTTAATGAGCAGCAACTATTTGTCCAAAAGAAAACTATATAGTTTGCCTTTGAAAGCTGTGAAGGAGGATGCATTTTTAAGATGCTCTGGCATATTATTCCAGAGTGTTGGCCCTTTGATAGTGATCATCTTTGAACCTGCTTCTGTGTTTGTTCTGTGAATAAAGAGCTCACTGCTCTGTCTTGTGTTGGTTCCCCTTATATCCCTGACTGTTTTTAAATCAAATAGCCAGCTAGGATAATGATGGTCCAAAATTTTGAATACAAAAACATAAATAGCATAAGCGACCTTATTTTCTGCCCGCAGCCACCCAAGTTTATCGAGAGCTGGTGTGATGTGGTCATATTTTCTTATTCCTCCCAGGGCAACTCGAGCTGCAAAATTAATAAGCTTCTGTATTCTGTTTATCTGAGTCTTAGTGGTAGATCCCCAAACAGTTGTGCAGTAATTAATGTGACTTAGGGCTAGAGATTCAACAACAGTTATTCGAGTGGTAGTCTCAAAATTGTCTTTTATACGTGATAAGTAAATTAATGTTCCTGTAACCTTTTTGCATACTCTATCTATGTGGGAATCAAACAACATGTGGTTATCAAAGTGAATTCCTAGGTTTTTGACTGTTTTGCTAGGTGTGATAATATTGTCGCAAAAATTAATTGTTGTGTTTTCTGGAATTTGTGCTATGTGGAACCTTGAACCAATAAATATGCACTGTGTTTTACTTTCGTTAATTAACAGCCCAATTTCTTGGAAATAGGTTTTAATTTTTGACAGAGTGTTTTCTGCTCTTAAAGTTAGCTCTGGGAGGTTATTAATATCACCACTAAGGAGTAGTTGAGTGTCATCTGCATATTGTACGACTAGACAGTCAGAAATGAAAGAAGATAGATCATTTACGTAAATGGAGAAGAGGATAGGACCAAGTACTGATCCCTGTGGAACACCAAATGATACATATTTTGGCACAGAGATAATGTTGTTAAGACGTATGGACTGTTTACGATTAGATAGATACTCGCTAAACCAGCTTGGATCAATATTCAAGTTAATACATTTACTTAAAAGAATTTCATGGTTTACACTGTCGAAGGCTTTTGATAAGTCTAATAAAATTAGTAAAGATATTTTTTTCATATCTATATTATTATATATACTATTCGTAACTTTAAGCAGTGCAGTTTCCGTCGAGAGTTTTGGTCTGAAACCATGTTGGCTAATCGTTAGTAGTCTATTTGATTCTAAATATGACATAAGTTGGCATGCAACAATTTTTTCTAATATTTTAGAGAAAATGGGTAGCAGGGAAATGGGACGATAGTTTGTCACATCTTCTCTGTCCCCCTTTTTATGCAGAGGTATTACATGTGATATTTTCCAAGAGTCAGGAAACTTTTTAGTAACAATGGAAGTGTTCATAATAGTTAGAATATAGGATGCAATCATGGGTAGAGCATCTTTGATGAACTGAAATGGCATACCATCTGAACCATAAGAGCCAGAGTTTCTTAGGCTCTTTATGGTAAGAATTAGGGTAGCACAATCTATAGGAGTTAGCTTGAAGTACTCTCTTGTGTTTTCATTGGAAGAATTGTCATTTAAGCAATTACTCATATTCACTGAGTTGATGTTTTCTTGAGTTTTTTCATATGTATTTTTGCCAACGTTAGCAAAATAGTTATTAAAGTTATCTGCTTTGTCTTTCAACTCCGTAATATTTTCATAACTTTCTGAGGTACTCTTTTCATTTGGTATCATGCTTCTTATCACTTTCCATGTTGCTGCTGTATCATGTCTAGAGTCATTAAATTGTTTTTTATAAAAGTCTTTTTTACTTACACTGATGAGAGATCTGACACGTTTCTTTTCTGTTTTATAACGTTCTCGGAGATCATATCATATCTATTCATTTTTAGCTCTTTTTGTATTTGATTTCTGATTTGCATTGCCTCTTTGATGTCATTAGTTAGCCAGGGGGCTGAGGGGCGGGTTATTTTTCTTGTTACAATGGGTGCACAACTATCTAAGCATTCAAGGAAGACTTTTGTTAGAATCTCAACCTGCAAATCGACGTTATCTGTGTACTTAATTCTATTAAGTGCATTTGTGTTGTTGATTAATGTTTCACAAAAGATATCAGGGGAGTAATTTTTTAGACACCGGAATGTCTTGAGGAGAGGCTTCCTTTTGGGCTTGTTTATGTTTAGCATAGCAATGTCCAGCTCGTGGTCTGCAATTGGGCAGGGAACTACGTCCCAATAGAGTATACTTTCCACTTTATTTGTTATTATCAGATCTATAAGAGTCCTAGAATTGGGGGTTATGCGGGTCGGTTTTGTCACTATTTGTGTTAACTTCACAGTGTTGATCACCCTTTTCATTTTGTTATCTGCTGAGAGCAAGTCATCATTAAAATCACCAAGTATGTATATGGGTTTATGACGCACACAGATATTTCTGAATGTTTCTAGTAGATGATTGAATGAACTGGTAGGTGCTTTAGGGTGACGGTAAACACACCCTACAATGAAAGATGGAAGTTTCTGATACTGCACAGTGATCCATAAATCTTCGAGCTCCTCAGTTTTTTCTAAACCTGTGGTTATTTCTGATGCACTAAGATAATTTCTAACATAAATACAAACCCCACCCCCTCGGCCATGGTCATTGCGAAATATTTTAAACTCTGGGATATTCACATATCTATTTTCAGTTGTAGGAGGAAGCCAAGTTTCACTTACACAGAGGATGTCTATGTTGTAGTCTTTTGTTAGCATTATTATTTCCTCAAAATGAGCGAGCAGGGACTGAGCGTTCACATGTACTAATGTTACATTCTTACCATGTTTCATGGGGGTGGTATCCATAGTCATAGTTGTAGTTTCGACTGTGTGATTCTGCTGGGAATTCATCATTGTAGTATGTTCTGGGGTTAGCCCATGGATCCTGGTGTCTGTACCTGCCGTTGGATGTGTAACGCTGGTTTGAGTACGGCCGTGGTATGATCGGGCCTTCCCAAAGTTTGTTTGCCTAGGTGAGTGTCTAGGGTTGTAAGAGCCATCACTCCAGGAGAAGTCTCTTGTGCGTGGACGGCGATAAGAGAGGTTTGTATCGTGTCTCTTTCTGTAGTCTCGCGTATAGGGGATTGTTTCATTAACTCTTTGCTGTTTATTTTGGTATGACTGTAGTTTGGGATATTTTGTAGAATACCCAGGTTGTGTCCATTGCTTGCCCCCACGAAATGGCTGGACACTTGTGCCTGTAGGCCATTGATTCAGTTTGTAAGGCACATATTCAAATCCTTTCGATATCGTTATTGCGAAGGAAACCCAGTTTGGTTTGCTAGAAAGCTCCTTAATCAAGACTTCTTCAGAAGGAATGCCTTGATTTGTCAATGTATTACGTATCTGTCTCTCAAAGGGGTTGCCAGGAATGCGAATATATATTTGAGCTGTAACCCTTGCACTTGCATTATTGGGCAACTGTGGCTGTGGGGGAGAGGACTTCGATGGAATGTTTAGAATAGAGACTGCTGCTATTTTGTCTTTTCTGTTTTCTTCATTGTTTTGCAGCCTATTCCTGGGTTGGTTATTTGTGCTGGAAGATGTAATTTGGTTGTCCTGGTTAGTGATAGTTGCTGTGTTGTTAGGAGTAGTGGAGATTGACTCTATATCTTCTTCGCTGTTTTGCAACTCTTTACCAGGTTGGTTGTTTGTGCTGGGAAGAATCTTGTTCTGGTTAGTGCCTGTTGTTGTATTGTTAGGAGTAGTGGGAAAGGACGCTGTTGTTTCGTCACTATTTTGTAACCTGTTACTGATTTGATTATTTATGCTAGATGGTGTATTCAGGTTGTCTTGATGACTATCACTTTTATCTGGATCTACCTCTTCTTCACTACCACTGTCACATTCGTCTCTCAATGCACTGAAGGAATTGTGAGTAGAGACAGAAAACCTAGTTTGCAAAACCTGAGGGTTGTTGATAGAAGGGACATCATCGTTGTTAGGTGACAGCACTGAACTGAGAGGTGGAGATGTTTCTAATAGCAGTTTCAACCTAGAATTATCTCTTTTAAGTAGGACAATGTCAGATTCTAGCAAACCCACCTTGGGTTGTAAGGCTTTCACCTTTTCAGCATCTGCTTCCAAAATTTTCACCTTATCTGCAAGACTTTCTATCATGCGATGTAGGTCTCCTAGGTCGTGTGTGTTTTTAGACTCTATGGATTTTACAACTCATGGTCATTAATTTAACTCATAATCTAAGAAAACAGAATGGCTAATCTACTCAAAGCAATATGAATTATACTGTCCTA
>JAXCGZ010000239.1:80000-87500 GCA_037179515.1 Halocaridina rubra
CTGCAGAGCAAATGAAGATAAATTAAATTATGACCCTTCCTAAAAATGCATTTCCTTCCATAAGATGCCCTCCTACATTAAAAAAAAGTTCGAATATTAAACTTACGAAGTCTTTGAGAGAAAAATAATATCATAAAACAATATAGAGTTTCATAATCTCGATTGTATTTAAAAAAAAAATGGGACTGCATTACCTTTTGCAAAATATTATTTTTCATGACTCTACGCAGGATAAATTCAGTACTTGAGAGAAACTGATATTTCAACGAGACACATACTATAAAGAAGCAGATTCCTTATGGTGTGAAATGAAACATAAAATTAATTTAGAAACCACAGAACTATCAGAAGGAATACCAGTATTTGTTAAGAAATAACCTTTGGTATGTTTAGTCAGCTATTTGCCAGTGAAAATATGACATATTTTTTCTAAAGATTAAAAACACTGAGATATTTAGCAAATAATTTCATTATGATTCTGGCTGTCTTCACTCTGCGAGTATTTAGTGAATATATGCCAAATCCCTAAACTTGAGAGGTGGAGATTGTCACTTACATTCTTGGTTATGTAACTAGTCTGAATTCCCCAGCTCCAATCTGTCTGTGTCCACCTCCATTCGCATGGGGAATAATTTCGACGCATAAAGCTCCCCCCGAGAGTCTTGGGTATAATTATATTTGCAGTTCACAGCTGCGGCTGTCGGGTCTCATTGTAGAATATCCTCGTCAGCCTACCTTGTGGATGACCCAAGATGGGTGGAAGGGAGGGGAAATGTGGAATCCTTTCTTCCCAAGGAGCTAGGAGGTGTAGCGGAGGTATGTGTGTGGATCGTGGTAAATGCGTTTTACTTGGCTCGGCCAACCCCCTTACAAAAGGGGAATGAGGCCATATATATTATGTATGAAGTGTGACAGATGGCCCAATTTCTGGAGACTGTTTCGTGTTCTCTTTCATCGTTACTGATCGTGGAAATAATAAGTCTTCCATGATTAGTCACTATTTCATTTGACTGTATATCCCAAACTATAGTGGGAGGAGCTAATAACAACCCAGAAGAATACTTTCAAGCATGTAAAATACACTCTGGGAGCTCCCCGTCCTTGCCTCTGCTCAATCAGGATTCTTGCAGAGATTTCATCAAATTTTTATACAAGAGAGTAAAGAAAAATATAACCTCTTTTTTTTTCTTCCTTAAAATATTAAGACAAGAAATGCTTATTTTGTCATGTCAAATTCAAAATATACAGACCAATTCTATGTACAGTAGTTAGTTAATATAAGTTTCGTGAAAAATGAAGAAGAGCTATATAATAATAATAATAATAATAATAATAATAATAATAATAATAATAATAATAATAATAATAATAATAATAATAATGAAGATGAAGATGATGATGATGATGATAATAATAATAATAATAATAATAATAATAATAATAATAATATATAATATAATGCAAGTTAAATACAAGATCTGATAAACAAAAATTTGAGATTCGGGGGAAAGATTCATCATCAATTTTTATAAATGCTTGTGTTTTTTTTTTTTATTAGTTTTTTAAGATTTTTTCCTAGAAAAAGGCAATGTGAAGGGAGTATGGAGTACAGAAGAAATATATGAAGGTTAGCTGTTGATATATATATATATATTTTTTCTTTCACCAGGGACAACCCGGCACGTCTGAGAGGTGCAACACACATCGATTTTTTCTTCCTCATCGTCTTCTTAAGAAATTGAAAATAAAGAAAAAATCATGTGAAACACTGAGGTAATGATGCTACAGGGAGCAAGTGCAAGCCTTTGTAAATCTCAGTTACTTTCCAAAACAGACTGTTTATTTTAACTGGATGATAGTCTATGAGCCTCTTGGTATATATGTTATAAATGAACACACATCTTTTTTCCCTCATTAATAAAGATCACCTACAATTGAGGCTATGACAGTTACACTACCACATCTTCACCTGCAATTGAGGCAATTATATTAACACTACCATTTCTTCACTGCTAATACTGCAGCTGCAGTTGCTGCCATCACTGCAGTTGCAGCTATTATATAATGAAAAAAAATGAAACAGTCCAATTAAAACAAAACGCTGGATGTCACATGGAATTAGACAAAAGTAATACACATTAACATCATTTGTTATGTAATTATGTCTCTGTAAATAATTGTTTCTGCGTTCCCACACGCACACATACACACTTAAGTGTCATATCCATTAAAAGATTCTACTTTTAAAGCTCAGATAGGAGAAAATATACTTTCCAGGAGTCTGAAAAGCCTGAGATATTATTTGCGCCTGGACTCTTTCAAAAACATAAATGAGTGTTGTTTATTAAAAAGGTCGGCTCGGCAAGCACATGAACTGGCCCAGGGTCATTAACCCTCATCTTTTCCTCTTCCTCTTTTTGTGTGTGAGACTGACTTGACAAGAACAGCCTGAACGCACCAGAACATGTCCCATATTGAATTCACCCGTCGTGTTAAATGGTCGGATGATAGCTTGAGTGTAAGAATACTCTTGGGCGCACCTCGTCACCACGCCCTTTCGCAGACTACGGGCGGGGAAGATGCACTCTTTACCCAAGTACTCGTCAAAACACACTCGTTCGTAAAAGTATCGGTGATCTTCTCTTATTTCCCAAGGTAAGCTACTTCCAGGAACTCTGCTGACGGATTTCTCCACGACAACCAATTTTGACGGACAGCAGTCTAGGAATTTTTCACCTTCTATATCGTGGATCGTAATATTCGGGTCTGTTAATAACGACTCAAAGTCACGGTCACGCCTTCTCTGTTTATTCTTTTTCTTGCCTCTCTTTCTCTTCTTATCCTCTTGTCTCTTCCTCCTCTTTTCTTTTCTTCTATTTCTCGCTTCTCTCGTGTTTCGATTTGTCGTTTGTTCGGTTTCGATTTCGGCGGAGGTGAGAACGTGCCGGCGATCCAGCATTTTACTGTGAAAGATCTCCGAGAGTAGATACTGACGAAGAACATCTCTCGATTCCATCTCCACCTCGACGTCATCGTACTCAGGAACTTCTTGTAGGGTGTCATCAACTTCCTGAAGACCTTCTAATTGTGGATACATTTGGTC
Source organism: Halocaridina rubra (assembly GCA_037179515.1). Classification (NCBI taxonomy): domain Eukaryota; kingdom Metazoa; phylum Arthropoda; class Malacostraca; order Decapoda; family Atyidae; genus Halocaridina; species Halocaridina rubra. Next base: position 83,104 of record JAXCGZ010000239.1, read on the forward strand.
ATAAAATGAGATTTCTTCAGGCAACTGAGTCCTGGCATGATGTCTCTGGAGGCTTCGGTGATGACTTCGTTGGTGTCGCGAAGGGAGTTTAGAACTACTGGTGGTGGCTGCAGTGGAATAAGATTCCAGACGGGCCAATAATTCTTCGGCCACGCGCTCGCGTTCCCTATTCTCCATGCCTCTTCGGGCCAATCTCTCAAGCATCCTGAAAGTAATGACAAATATTAAAGTCCTGCCTAATATTCATAAATATCTCAAAACTTTCTCTGAAGGTGGATTATGAAAACCATCCTCAAACATAACATGGAGGTAGGTGCTACCTTAATGAACTAAAGCTAGCCAATACGGCCACAAAACATCATCTCCATTTAACAGCGCAAATTTTGAACTATTGTACCAACATTAATTTAGTCCAAAAATGCATTCCATATCCTATTTTTTTTTATGGTGACCATGTCCAACACTTAAGAGCTAAGATATTTTCATATTCTCTGAGGTTAGGTTGAAAAGTTTTACCTTCTCTTCAGGTGTGCTCGTCTCACTCTGTCATCAGGTGCAGTTGCGTCTTGGTGCGACTGGACCCATCCCACAAGCAGCCAGACCACCTGCAGTGAGTAAATAACTTTAAAATCGAGTTTTTTTTGTAAGTAAAACATAAAATTCTGGTATACACATGTAAATTCTACATAGTAATACATACCTCACTGAATAGCATTTAAACTGAGAATTATTTTGAGACACTTTATTTAAAGAAAAATATATTAACTTATAAAAAAGACTGATTGAAATACATGAGACAATAAACTTGTACAGGATATTTAGTTATGAATGTATCTATCTATCTATCTATCTGTCTGTCTATCTATCTATCTATCTATCTATCTATCTATCTATCTTTCTATCTATCTATCTGTCTATCTATCTATCTATCTATCTATCTATCTATCTATCTGTCTGTCTATCTATCTATCTATCTGTCTATCTGTTTAAAAGAGCCATATTCCCCCTTATAAGAGAAGTGGCCAAGTCAAAGCAATTTTTCGGGGGAGGGGGTAAGTGTAGTGGCATAATGTGGGTAAAAAGGAAAAAGAGAAAAATATCTGAAGAGATTGATGCCAATAGTGAAAGAGGTGACAAAGATAATGAGTTTGAAAGTGAAGATGAGGCCGATAGTGAAAGCAAAGGTAAAAAGTAAGGATGCGATTAATTTTTAAGATGATAAAGAGAAAGTGATGGTGAAGATTATGAAGAGAACAATGGTGATCATGCTGAGAATAATTGATAAAAATATGGTGAGAATGACAGTGAAGACGATGATAATGAGAATGATGATGCAAATGAAGGTTAAAATGATAAATAAAGTGAGAGTGAGAAGGATGAAGAGAATGATGGTGATGACCGTAATGAGAACAATGGTAAAAGTAATGGTGAAAAATGATAGTGAGGACGATGATGACGAGAATGATGCTCATAATGCTGAAGAAAATGACAGTGATAATAATGATCAAAATAATGATAATGATATTAAGAATGCTGGTGGTGATAATAACAAGGCTGATGGTGATAATAATTGTGCAGATGATGGTGACTATGATGGAGAAAATGACAGAGAACACGATGAAAAGTTCATATAGAAGAGGATGAGAATAATGGTTACAGTAATGAAAGGAATTAAAATGCAGATGGTGAAAAAAAACGATGGTGCAGATGATGGTGAAAATAATATAGCATTTTTAGGCATATTATGTAGAGAGGGAAGTTTCACCATCATCACATTTAGTGGTGAAAATGACATAATAGAATCCGAAGAGTCACGCCCTCCAATCACTCATGGCAAAATATCAAACAGAGAAGATAGATAGATAGATAGATAGATAGATAGAGAGAGAGAGAGAGAGAGAGAGAGAGAGAGAGAGAGAGAGAGAGAGAGAGAGAGAGAGAGAGAGAGAGAGAGAGAGGTCGATAGATAAATAGATAATAGATAGATAGATAGATAGATAGATAGAGAGAGAGAGAGAGAGAGAGAGAGAGAGAGAGAGAGAGAGAGAGAGAGAGAGAGAGAGAGAGAGAGAGAGAGAGAGAGAGAGAGAGAGAGAGGGAGGACGACTACAAAAGGTATTCTTCACTTTTTGGGAGATATTTTAATGAGATCCTTACTTAATATTGGTGTTCCTTATATCAAACATGATTTACTGTAACAGGAACAAAGTCAAGGAAAAACTTTATTGATCTGCTTATGAATGCATGCTTGAATGCATATATGTGTATGTACGTATGTATGAAAGCATACGTACATACACCCGTACATACCTACGTATGTAGGTGGCACAGAAAACTTTACAACATAGCAATAGAGACTATAATGAGAATTAGATTCGCAGACTATATTAACAACAGTTTGGAAACTTTCTTTGAACATGTGTATAACATTAAAATTTCAGTGAGAGAATACGTAAGCCATAATAATATTATTATTAATAATAATACATACATACATATACCTTGGCTGTTTCCCCCTTAAATTGGGGGGTAGCCGACACCAAAAAAGGAAAGTTTGGGGAATAATAATAATAATAATAATAATAATAATAATAATAATAATAATATTATTATTATTATTATTTTCATCTGCAGCTTTTCATGTCTATATAGGGTCGCTGTTTTTCACAAGCCTCCTGAAAGGCGGTATTTGATATGGGCTCAAACCTTTACAATAATCACAATAATAATAATAATAATAATAATTAATAATAATAATAATTATAGTATTAATAATAATAATGATAATAATAATAATAATAATAATAATAATAATCATTACTATCATTATTATGATAAAAATAATCATCATCATTATCATCATCATCGTCCAATAGCATAATTGATAAGGTAAAAATGGAGAGCTGTACTAGGATTAGTAACTACTGAGGCAGAAGCAGTTAACAGCAATAGCAGCTTGCTAAAAAGCAGTAAAGCGTAATTAGCGACAAAAAGCAGTAACTAGTTTGATGTTGCTAAAATGATCCCTTGGAGCAAATAACTCTTTCACTTTATTACAAACTTGCTAAAGTTGAGATGAACTTCAATCTTAATTGAGAATTACAGAAAAAAAGTTACATATATTTTGAAATACTTTATATCTCTAACTCATATTTTCTCTTATTTTGACATTCTCTCTCTCTCTCTCTCTCTCTCTCTCTCTCTCTCTCTCTCTCTCTCTCTCTCTCTCTCTCTCTCTCTATCTATCTATCTATCTATCTATCTATCTATCTATCTATCGGTTTTTAAATATATATATTTTTAATATTCTTCGAGTGTTCATATATGTAATAATGATACCATTTTATATATATATATATATATATATATATATATATATATATATATATATATATATATATATATATATATATATATATAAATATATATATGAGTAAGCACAAACTGTTGGCATGCAGCATTAAATGGTAAGGAAGCCCATCAGTGAAATAACATGTAGAAAATATCTATATTTCGAGTCCAAACTGGACCCCCTCTCAAGCACATGTGAATGTATAAAGTAATAATGACAGAGGGAGTAAAAAAACAAAAAGGACTCAAGAGACTTGAGGAAATTAAAAATTAAAAATTAAAGATAGTAAGAGGGGTCTAATCCAAAAGAAATAATACCCCCAGTGAAAGAACCGACAAAAAGGACATTAATTAGAATGTGTTAATCTCTCATTAAGAATATAGATGATTAACTAGATAATCCATTTAATATATATATATATATATATATATATATATATATATATATATATATATATATATATATATATATATATATATATATATATAGTAAGGAAGCCCATCAGTTAAACAAAACTTATAAAACAATGCGTTTTTTTCGGATCCTAACTGGATCCCTAGCCTGCTGGCTAGTACAGTGGTAACGCGCTGGCTTCGCATTCACAAGGTCGATAGATCGGTTCCCGTCCAAGACCGAGAGTTTAAGCTGTTTACTGGCAGGAACTGCTGTGGTTGGACACCACAGTGGGGGGTTGGGGCTTGCCCTGGCTGACGAATACCCATTGTATTGAAATGGAAATAAAGTTTGTTTTTTTTCAAGCACAAGGGATCCAGTTAGGATCCGAAATATAGCATTGTTTTATAAGTTTTGTTTCACTGATGGGCTTCCTTACTATTTAGTGCTGTATGCTAACAGTTTGTACTTATTTATATATATATATATATATATATATATATATATATATATATATATATAAATATATATATATATATATATATATATATATATATATATATATATATATGAATATATATATATATATATTTTTTTTTTTTTTTTTACCCCGACCGGGACTCGAACCTAGGACTTATGATTACTAAGTCAA
>JAXCGZ010000239.1:95000-97500 GCA_037179515.1 Halocaridina rubra
ATACACTATTAATCGAAGCGAGGGATAATGAGGGTAGTAAGAGTGATGGTGAAGACGCCACTGGATGTCCACCTTCTCTTCCAAGACTCCAAGTCTCAAATTGGTCCCCGGATGCCCTGTGGGAAGATATAAAAAAACACATAAATATGAAACCACATAAAAACAACTAAAATATATTAAAAAAACAACACATAAATATGAAACCACATAAAAAATCAAATATATTTACTAAGAACTTCCGCACTGATAACTAATAGAAGGTCATAATTGTTTCTACACCATTTTTTATATATAATTTTTCATTATGGAAGTCTGAGCTCTCGCTGGTATAAAGAAAATAATTAGAAAATTATAATAATTCTTATTGCGTTTTTCACCAGAGCAGCAGGACGGTTATGACTGCCCTTCTCGAGGCCTGAGATCGAGAAGATACTGTTCTCTGTACTGCACACTGATTTTTAATATTTTAAGCCGTAAACGGTTTTGAATTAGAATTCTTACAAAAATTAACGGGATTTAGAAAATTCTCAAAGCAACAATAACAACAACGACAGCAACCATAATAATAATAATAATAATAATAATAATAATAATAATAATAATAATAATAATAATAATAATAATAATACTGCTACTACTACTACTACTATTGCTACAATATGTTAGTTGAATTTTCTGCGTCGCGTAAGGTAATTATATATATAAAAGTAAATAAAGAAATGAATACATGTCTTAGCAAATAAATAAATTAATTAAAAACATATCATCAGCATTAAAGACATATACTTAAAAAAACAAAAGTTATAATTCAGTTCCAACGCCCCTTTATAGGACCAGCTTTCCTGCTTTAACTGGAAAAAGACAAGCGATCAATAATTATGTTAATTACGATTGTTTAACTAATTATACTAATCAGGAAGTAGTGTTTAGTCAATTCCTATGTAAATAAGCGTCGTGATGACAGGCAATTGAGATTTACACATATACATCCATTTGGTACGTATTTTACCTGATATAAAAGTAAGTTGGCAATTCCCCACCTCCACCCGGTCTGGGTCACACACAGGATAAGTGGGCAAGAATCTACTGCCGTGAGGATCAACACCTGGGTAAACCAGCTGCGGCTATCGGACTCATGGCTGAATATCCTTGTCCACTTACTCTGTAGGTGACCCAAGGGGTGAAGTGGGGGAAATTATAACGGCCATTTATCCCCAAGGAGCAAAGTGGAGTAATCGGGGTGTGTTGGGTTCTGGGAAATGTGTGCTTTAACTAGGCCATTCCTATTACAAGAGGGAATGCGGCCAATGTGTGTGTGCAACTAATATATCTAATACAAAAATTATTTTTTTGCTCTCTCTACATGTCAATTATTTAATTATTACATAAGAAGTGTTTCTAAAATATCATTAGTCATAATAATTTAAACTCTTGGAATCATTAAACGAAAGATTTATAAATGAAAATGAGTGATGATTTAAGAAAATGAAAAATAAAAATATAAGTTATCCGGTTCCGGTTTTGGTTCCGGTTTTACGTCACGGACTCCCTTATCAACCAAGGGCTAGGACGGTTGCCTTCTTGCGAAGGACTTGTTTTGGCAGATGTAATCCTTACGCTGAGTGCATGCCTTTGCTAACCCCAGACCGTGGCGGGGCGCGAACCCTCGACCTGACGCCTCAGAGTCGGAGACGCTACCGACTGAGCCACGGCGACTACAAAAATATAAGTACTGTAATTTCCAACTACAAGACCTGCTGACTACATCTCGCTAATGAAATCTACGTATTCTTTAACAATTACAAATACTTTCATTTCTTAATAAATAAATTCAATTTATCGCCTTTTGACAATTCTAAACAAGGTACACAAAATTCCAGTAAATATATTTAATATATCACTTAATGGTAAAGAACTGAGTATTGTTTAATGAAAATAAACAACGTATTACTATAAGTCCAGCTTAATTCTAGAGCAAGTAGTTCAATTAGTATCTTTTTATACACGAAAACTAGTATAAAAATTAAAACAAGCGAAAGGAGAACATTTATATATGTGAAGACTCTCCAAGCTCGTAAGTATATGTACAAAATATTTGTGAGGCAAATATATATAAAGTCGTATAAGTTAAGTTATATAAAGGCTCAATCTGATACTTCTGAAGTTGATGATGGTTTATCTAAAAACGACTTGAGTTTCTATCCAATAGTTATTGTAGAGTGATCAAAATACATATATTTAATGTTCTTGATACATCTGCTTAATGTTCTTGGTGACTGTGAAGGAAGTTCGGCAAAGAAAAGTTAAAAGAAATAGGTGACGATCAGTAAGCAGAAACAAATACATGTAGTTAAAGATATATAATGAAAGGCAGAGGCAAGGGACAGTGACAGCAAAGAACCTGACTATATACCTACCATAGAGCCGAGGTTCAGGCCCTCGCTCCAATCACGTAATTCCAGTGATCTCCAGACAATGGCTAAACAATTAGGTAGACCTA
>JAXCGZ010000240.1:5000-15000 GCA_037179515.1 Halocaridina rubra
ATAACTCCGGGATAGGCATGAAAATTGTCCTCATCAATAAGGCCTCGTCACGAAGAAAACATTAAGACGATGAAAAAGTAGGAGGTTAAGAACAAGGCAGAGATGAGGAAGTGGTGCACAAAAAGGAAAGAATAGTCTGAGAAAGTCGAATTACTAAGTACCTAGAGATTTTGCAAGATTACGCCCCCAATCTATATAATCATCAATAAAAATTTAATAAACATATTAAGATATGTGAAAACATGAATCGCATTTTACCCCTGACCAGGCCTCCAACCTATGACACATATCCATTATGCCAAGGTGCTACCAACTACTCCACTGAAGGTCTAAGAAAGAAGCCAACCTCAAAGCTAACTGCTTTGTTAGAAATGAACGCATTCTTTCTGAATGTCTTTTTGTTCATATTGCGGCTTTTCCCAATCTCACTCGTGGCTTCGTTTTTGCATTTAATGCAAATCTCAAGTTATATTGGTATCAATAATAATCAAATAAACACATTAACATATGTGAAAATGTGTATCATATTTTACCTTTGATCGGGACTCAAACCTAAGACATATAATTACTGTGCCAAGGCACTATCAACTATACCATTGAGGGTCTAAAAAGGAAGCCAAGCTCTAAACTAACTGCTTTGCTAGGAATGAATGCATTATTTCTGAGTGAATCATTCACTATTCCTAATGCACCGTTGCTTTGAAGACCATTTGAATAATTAGTTTGAAAGCAAACTTTCATGTTAGCAATTATTTCTCTCCACATATGTGCGTTACTTAAGAACTATTTTGGTAACTGGAAAATTAAAAAAACTATTTACAAAAATCACTTTCTTTGACCTTAGCTAGCTATTCCTTTTAATGTATCATACTTCATTCATTATGTAACAGACCTTGGTTCGGAACAAACAAATGGTTTTAACATTGCTGAATGTTAATTACTTTTGGGATATAATTCCTTCGTGGTCTGTTTTCCTGCTAAAGAAGCTTAAATTCTAGTGAATTCATTTTAGAGTGAAATTAATGTCACATCGCATCCACATTATGTTGACGCCCACAGCAGAGAAGATTCTCATTACTGTTTTAACGCATTTTACATTTATGCCTTTTAATTATTTTAGTCAGAAGTTCTGTGTTCATAGCATTCACTGAGTTGCAATGGTTATAAAGCATATTTTCTAAACTCAACAAAATATTTTATTTTCATCTCAATGATTAACAGAATGTGATCATTTCTTTGCCTGTGCGGAATCTTAATATTTCCTGAAAAAAATTTGTTTATGTTTATGTGTGTGTTTGTGTGTGTGTGTGTGTGTGTGTGTGTGTGTGTGTGTGTGTGATTACCTAATTGTGATTACCTAATTGTGTTTACGGGAAAGAGCCCAAAGCTCGTATCCTCCCGTCTCCTGATCGGTTCCATTTTATACTTAGTGATACTTATCATACCTGTCCTTAAAACTATGGATTGAGATAGCATTAACTACCTCCTCGCTTAGCGAATTCCAATTATCAACTACTCTTACACTGAAAAAGTATTTCCTTACATCCTGCGAAGAAGTTTTCTTACGAAGCTTCAAACTATGACCTCTAGTTCTAGAGCCAGCCATATCAAAATATCGATCCCTATCCACTCTATCATAACCATGAAGGAATTTAAAGACTGTCACCATATCCCCCCTCACTCTTCTAGCTTCGAGTGTTGGTAAGTCTAATTCCCTCAGCCTCTCATCATAACTGAGATTGCATATTTCTGGCGTGTGTGTGTGTTTGTGTGTGTGTGTGTGTGTGTGTGTGTGTGTGTGTGTGAGAGAGAGAGAGAGAGAGAGAGAGAGAGAGAGAGAGAGAGATACATAGATAGATAGATAGATAGATAGATAGATAGATAGATAGATAGATAGATAGATAGATAGATAAATAGATAGATAGATAGATAGATAGATAGAAAGGGAGAGAGAGAGAGAGAGAGAGAGAGAGAGAGAGAGAGAGAGAGAGAGAGAGAGAGAGAGAGAGAGAGAGAGAGATAAACAGCTATCTATCTATCTATCTATCTATATAGATAAATATATATATATATATATATATATATATATATATATATATATATATATATATATATATATATATATATATATATATATATATATATATATATATATATATATATATATATATATATATATATATATATATATATATATATATATAGAAGAGAGAGAGAGAGAGAGAGAGAGAGAGAGAGAGAGAGAGAGAGAGAGAGAGAGAGAGAGAGAGAGAGAGATGGCATGGCATGCCTGCCATGGAAGGAATTTTTCATCAGAACCAGAAGAAAAATGTTTCGTCATAGTTCGGTTATCAAAGGGATGCATTTTAAGAGTAAAATTACTAATTGCTTTTAGACTAGGATTGCTCACTTTACTGTTAATTTAGAATAAAGTTTAGGTTTTGCTTTTATAAGGAATTTCATCTAAATTTCATTAGATATGATTAGAGCTTTAATTTCTCATTGCCAAAGTTAGGAAAAAACTATAAGAGTCTAGTTCTAAATCAGAAATGATGAGTATTTAGAAACAATGTTAAATAAGCCAGAAAAGGTGTAACAGGAAATATGTCATCCATTTTTCTTATATCATGTTGCATATGATGTATGCAATAGGGTGACAAAATCTGTAACAGTAGCTGTCAATAGTCAACAACCATGGCACCATGGAACCCTTGTGGTGTTACTGCTAGTGCTTAGGAGCACCACAAGATTAGATACAAATTTTTCATTTGATAGTGATTGTTCAACTGTCTTCTCCTTAAAAGGTCCTGCAGAATATTATATTATTTTTATGTAACCTAAAACTATTATGCAACCATTGTACAAATACAGTTTTCTCAAAGTAATATTCCATCTTATATACTTTTAGAGTAAGATTTGTGTTAAGGATTCTATAGTAGTGTCTATTTATATATAACTAAAATAGTAGGCAATGGTGTCTTCTATACTTAAGACAATTATATTTGTCTAAGGTCGCATAACGTTCAGGACGTGATCGGATTTGCTTCGCGTGTGAGACCGCCACATACCAAACGCCTTTTTCAAGTTGTCTTTATCTTTGTCCTCGTAAACTTAGAAGTTCGTTATCAGGAAATGAAAACATCTAGCTCGCAGTAAGATTGAAAAGAGAATCGGTAGTTGAAGTACGAATGAAATCGAAGGATCAATTATATCAACAGGCATATCAAGTTTGCCTAAAATAAAGTATGGGAAAGACATTCCTATTTGAATAACTGACAAGATCTCGGATTCACATGGTGTTGCAGTGAAATCAACCCTACTCCAGTATGTAATGCTTGTATGAGAAATCAGTGAATGTGGCCATGGTACCCAGTAAATTATAGAGCCACTAGCCCTTGAAATAGGGTCATCTCACTAAAATACCACGAGTTCGATTTGAAAGTCTCGTAAAAGAGCACAGAAAAAAGATAGGATGCTTTAAAAATCAGTAAAATTTTCTGGTAGAACACATGAGGTAATTATGTGTTTTAGGTTAGAGTCCCGGTCAGGGGTAAAATGTGATTCACGTTTTCCCATATGGTAATGTGTTTATTTGGTTTTATATATATATATATATATATATATATATATATATATATATATATATATATATATATATATATATATATATATATATATATATATATATATATATATATATATATATATATATATATATATATATATATATATATTTAATGTGCTCAATCTCCCTTGTAAGCTACCCGCTTACAAGGGAGAGTGACTAATTACTTTCGGCATGAAATATCTCTTTTAAGGATGTTTACATCAAACTCTTTCTTTCTGAATATTGTTGTTGTTGCTGTTTTCATTGAACATCATTTTTTCCTGACGTAAATTTTTCAGTTTTCCTAATGTTTATATTGCCCAGTGATGTTTCCTTGAATTTTATTCCAGTGCGCAGAAATTACTTGTGTTCTATATTGCACTCTTGCACCGATAGCCTTCATTCTAGCATTAGTGACCTGATTGTTGAATCTAGTCAACTTGACTTTTAGTCTTGCTCAGAGACGCTTACTTCTCTGACACAGCATGTCTCTGAACTGAATACTCTTCTTCTTCTTCCTCTATTTGCGTTCCCATTTTCATATGGGGTCGCATCTCTTCACTAGTCGTCTCCACTGGTTCCGGTCCATCACTTGCTCCTCCCCCAGCTGTCTCTCTCTGAGATCCTCCTTCAGTCGGTCCTTCCACCGTAGTTTAGGTCTTCCTCGTCTACGTCTGCCCTCCACGTCAATCTCCATTACTCTCACACCCACGTAGTCTTCTTCTCTCCTATTCACATGACCGAACCACTGTAATCTCCTCTCCTGCGCTTTCGCCGACGCCTCCACCACCTTCACTGTACCTCTGCTCCGGTCATTTCGTATCCTGTCCTCCCTCGTCACCCCACACATCCACCTCAGCATTCTCATTTCTGCGACATCTATCTTCCTTTCTTGAACCTTTTTCACCAGCCACGTCTCCGCTCCGTACAGCAACGCTGGTCTCACAACTGACTTGTACACTTTTCCTTTCACTCTAGCACTGATTTTCTTGTCACATAGCACCCCTGATGTTCTCTTCCAGCTGTTCCACGCTACCTGGATCCTATGATCAATCTCTCTCTCTAGGTCTCCATCCTTCGTTACGTAGGAGCCGAGGTATTTGAAGGCGTCCGCCTTTGGGAGCTTGTGGTCTTGCATGAACAGGTCGCCTCCTTGTGTCACATTGCACTCCAGGTACTCCGTTTTCTGTCTGCTCACCTTCAGTCCGTAATCCTCCAGCAAACCCCTCCATAGCTCCAACCTCTCTTGCAATTCTTCACGGCTCTCGGAGACCAAAACAATATCGTCTGCAAAGAGCATGCTCCATGGTGCCTCCCTTGTCACTTCCTCCACCATCACATCCATGAGAAGTTAGATAGATAGGGGCTAAGAGCTGATCCCTGATGGAGTCACTATGCAGATATGTAGACAGGAAACTCAGGCATAGAGTTAGAGGAAAATATTTTTTCCCTGGAGCAGGTATGAAGAAGGTGGGTGAGTCAATAAATAGCTGGATTGAGAAAAAAAATGTTGTTTGTTTGATAGCTGGGGGAAATGACGTGCAGGATGGTAGAAGTGAAGAGCTGATTAGGTTGTATAGACAAGCCCTGGATAAGATCAGGAAAAGGGGTGCAGTTCCTGTGATGTGTGGTATTCTCCCTAGGCTTAGCCAAAGTTCAGAGTGGTGGTCTCGAGCTATAGGAGTAAATGCTAGGATGAAAGTCCTCTGTCGGGAGAATAATATAGGTTTTATAGACGGGTGGGATCACTTCACTAGTCGTAAGCATATGTATGCAAGGGATGGAGTGCATCTTTCTAATTCAGGTGTCTCGGTATTGGCTGGTATGATAGACAGAGAGGTAGGGGGGTTTTGTTAGACACAAATAATGAAATGAATAATACTTGTGCAGAGAAATTAGTCAGTAAGGGTTCAGTAAATAGTGGGTTAAATAACTGGGAGTCTAAGGATAAGAACCATTTGTTACATAGAACAAATATTAACAAAAAGAATAGCCACAAGAAGGGTAAAGCTAGAGAAAGTTTAAAAGTATATTATACAAATAGCCGTAGTTTAGGTAACAAGATAGAAGAACTGAGAGCCATAGTATGTAGTGAGAGACCGGATATAATATGCATTAGTGAAAGTTGGATTAATTTAGAAAGCAAATACCTTAAAGCTGAGTACATAATTACAGGATATAAACTTTATAATGCTGATCATAGTGCAGATAGAAGAGGGGGAGGGGTAATTATTTATATTAAAGATAGCCTCAGAAGCTGCATTAAGTCTGGAATTAAGACAAATCTAAATTCAGAAACCTTATGGGTTGAAATTAAAAATAATATAGAAAGTCTAGTTGTAGGAGTAGTCTACAGACCACCTGATCTAGATAATATAGAGTCGCAAGTTATATACGATGAAATTTCTAAAGTGACCAGGTGAAATAGAGTTTGCATTGTAGGCAATTTTAATTTTAGACATATTAACTGGGAAACCATAACAGGTGATAGTAGCTCTAGGGAATTTTTGGAAGTAGTAGAAGACAATTTCCTTTCTCAGCATGTACTTGAAGCAACACGGGGGGTGAACCCACTAGATTTAGTTCTTAGTAATAGAGAGAATATGGTTACAAATTTAGAAGTTGGTGAAAAATTGGGCAACAGTGACCATGATTTCATTAGATTTAACATAATTTTCAAGGAAACTATAAAGGAAAATAAGAATATTGTTCCAAACTTTAGAGCAGGAGATTTTGAGGGCTTAAAAACTAAATTATCTAATGAGGTATGGGAAGGGATTTCTGGGGTACAGATGTGGGTAGTTAATCCAGCAGGTCAGGTTGCAGGTAGCGGATTACCCCGAAATTTGAGTACCACATGCCAAGGATTATCACAAGATAAGATCAATACATTAAATTCTCTCACAGGAAGGAACAGCAGTCCGTCAGTTAATATAAATTTGGATGAGGAATATAACAATTTTGTCATGACTCTTAAGAATAGTCAGAGAGACTATATTCCCATGAAACATTGCAGATCAAGAAAAAATGACCCTAAATGGATGAACAATAGAATAAAGAATCTTATAGGTATTAAAAGAGGAATATACAGGAAACTAAAAAGAGGTGAAGAGCATGTGAGGCAGCAATATATACAGTTAAACAGGGAAGTTAAAAAGATAGTTAGAGAGTCGAAAAGAAAATACGAAGTTAGAATAGCAGGAGAAGCTAAAGAAAATCCTAAAGGGTTTTATCAGCATTATCAAACAAAATTTAAGGAAAAAGTCGGACCAATTGAAGTAGCCAATGGCCATATCACAGATGACGATAAAGTGATGTGTACATATTTAAATGATTATTTCTTATCTGTATTTACCAATGAAAACTTGGAAAATATTCCGGAAGTAGAATCCATTTACAGAGACAGTCCCGATAAAATACTTAGTTCAATAAATATTACGAGAGAGGAGGTAATAAAAGAAATAGATAAATTAAAGGCTCATAAATCTCCGGGACCTGATGGAATATATGCTAGAATATTAGAGGAATGCAAGGAAGAGCTTAGTTGTCCACTAACTGCATTATTTAATAATTCAATATAATTAGGATCGGTACCCATGGAGTGGAAATTGGCAGATGTGGTACCAATATTTAGAAAAGGAGAACGAGTTAAAAAGAATAATTATAGGCCGGTAAGTTTAACGTCAACAGTGGGTAAGATTCTAGGATCCATAATTGCAAATAAAATAAGGGCACATCTAGAATTACACAGACTGATAAAACTTTCACAACACGGGTTTCTTAAGGGTTTCTCGTGCCTTACAAACTTACTGTCTTTTTATTCAGAAGTTTGCGAGGCAGTAGATTGTGGCAAAGAATATGATACAATATATCTAGATTTTAGCAAAGCTTTTGATAGAGTTCCTCACAAAAGATTAGTTAAAAAGCTGGAAGCTCATGGTATAGGAGGAGCTGTTCTCAGATGGATCAAACAATGGTTAAAAGACAGAAAACAGAGGGTTTGCATAAATGAAGAGAAATCAGAGTGGGGCTCGGTTACTAGCGGGGTACCACAAGGCTCAGTACTGGGTCCCCTATTATTCATCGTATATCTAAATGATCTGGATTCGGATATCAGTAGTAACCTAAGTAAATTCGCAGACGACACTAAAATAGGTAGAACTATAAATGGAATAGAAGACATTCATGCTTTACAGGAAGATCTAAACAGATTATCTGAATGGTCGGACAAATGGCAAATGGAATTTAATGTTGAAAAATGTAAAGTAGTTAAAATGGGTACTATAAAAGACAATACTAGTTATAAGCTAAATAACCATGAAATCATGAGTTCTCAGTGTGAAAGGGATTTGGGAGTTCTTGTGAGTAGTAGTCTTAAGCCAAGAGAGCAATGCACAGCAGTCAGAAATAAAGCAAACAGAATTTTAGGATTTATCTCAAGAAGCATTAGCAATAGGACGGAAAAAGTTATTTTGCAGCTCTATCTTGCATTAGTTAGGCCCCATTTAGATTATGCTGTTCAATTGTGGTCACCCTATTATAGAATGGAAATTGAATCCTTGGAGAGAGTGCAGCGAAGAATGACCAAGATGATACACAATATCAGAAATCTACCATATGAGGACAGATTAAAAAAACTTAATCTACATTCTCTAGAGAAGCGAAGTGTATAAATGGTTTAAAGGGATTAACAAGGGAGATATTAATAAAGTTTTAAAAATTCATGATCAAACCAGAACTCGTAATAATGGATTTAAGCTTGATAAATTTAGGTTCAGAAGGGAAATTGGTAAAAATTGGTTTGGTAATAGAGTAGCTGATGCATGGAACAAGTAGGATAGTAAATGCCAATACCTTAGACACCTTCAAATGTAGATTAGATAGACATATGACAGAGGTAGGGTGGGTATGAATAGGTTAGTGCTCATTAGAAAAATCATAAACAGAAAAATAGAATAATTAAGTAGAGTAGAATAGAATAGGTTAGACATGCTGAAA
Organism: Halocaridina rubra; assembly: GCA_037179515.1. Classification (NCBI taxonomy): domain Eukaryota; kingdom Metazoa; phylum Arthropoda; class Malacostraca; order Decapoda; family Atyidae; genus Halocaridina; species Halocaridina rubra. The sequence continues at coordinate 13,606 of JAXCGZ010000240.1, forward strand.
ATACAATTCAAAAATGGAGCTGCCTCGTGTGTGCCAGTAGGCATGTTGCAGTGTCCTCTATTCTTATGTTCTTATGTAAAAGGCTCTGTAGTGCCAACCGTACTTCTTACTCTTGTTGTGGCTTCCCTGTATATGTCCTGAACTATCCTGACATGCTTCTCCTTCACTCCCTTCGACCTCATACTCCTCCACACCTCGCTTCTCGAGACCCGATCATAAGCTGTTTCCAGGTCAATAAACGCCATGTACAGCCCTATTTGCTTATCTCTATATTTTTCCATTGTCTGCCTCATTGCGAATACTGCATCCATTGTTCCTCGACCTTTCATAAAACCAAACTGCTCACTACAAACTTCTGTCTCCTCCCTCAGCCTTTTATCCAACACTCTTTCCAGCAGTTTCATAGTGTGAGATGTTAGCTTAATTCCTCTATAGTTGTTGCAACTCTGGATGTCTCCCTTTTCTTTGAAAATCGGTACCATTATACTATCTCTCCACTCATTCGGGATAGTCTCTTCTTTCATCACCATGTTCAGGAACTTTGTCAGCACCCGTATCCCTTCTTCGCCCAAACTCTTCCATACCTCTGCAGGAATCTGGTCTGGCCCTACTGACTTTCCATTTTTCATCTTCTTCAATGCTTCTCTGACTTCCGCCTCACTCACAGGGTCTACCTCTCCCTCCATTCCCACTCCTTCACCTCTTCGTATTCTTGGATTTTCCTGATTTAGAAGTTCTTCATAGTAGTCCCTCCACCGCATTTTAATCATGTCGGGGTCAGTAAGCACTCTTCCGTTCTTATCCTTGATTTGCTTTATTGATGTTAGGTCCTTTGTCGATCTGTTCCTTTCTTTTGCTAACTTATAGATTCTCTTCTGTCCCTCCTTTGTTTCAAGGTTCTCATACATATCCTGCAGTGCTGCTGCACGCCCCTGTACTACAGCCCTCTTCGCCTCCTTATTTGCATCTTTCAACATAGCTTTACGCTCCTCTGTTCTTTCCTTGTCGTAAGCTTTCTTCATCTCTTTCTTCTTTTCTATCTTCTCTTTGCAATTTGAGGACCACCACCAAGACTCTTTTCCGTTTCTCGGCTTCTTTCCAGATGACTTTCCGAGGACTTCCTCTGCCGTACTCCTGATCACTTCACTGTTCCTTTTCCACCACTGATCCACCTCCTCTGCCTCTTCTATCCTTTGTAGTGCTTTCCTCTTGAACTCCTGCCGCACCACCTCATCCTTGAGTTTCCACCACTTGATCCTAGGTTCTCCTCTCTCGACTCCAGTCCTTCGCGTCCTTACAACCAGCTTCGCCACAACTGGGCTGTGCTGCACTCCCACACTCTCTCCTTGTAGTACTTTACAGTCTTCCATTTCTCGGATGTTTTCTCTTCGATAC
>JAXCGZ010000240.1:17500-22500 GCA_037179515.1 Halocaridina rubra
ATTAGAAGAGAAACTCCCATTCCCTCTAAATGAATTTGAAGAATTTATTAAAACACCTTCTACAAAACTTTTAATGCTAGATTTACCACTATGATAGAGTATTTTGCACACACACTCACACACACACACACACACACACACACACACACACACACTCACACACACACACACACACACACACACACACACACACACACACACACACATGAGCTTTTTGCAGTTATTGACTGGAGAACCTTATTTTACAACAAATCTGTACAAGAAATGTATGACATCTTTTGTGAGAAATATGGGAAGATAGTAGATTGCTGCATACCTGTCACCAAAGTAGGTGTAATTCATGCCAGAGAGAAATGGTTCGATAATGGGTGTAAAAGAGCTAAGGAGTGGAGAGACATAGTCTGGAAAAGGCATAGGAGGAGAAAAAACATAAATGCCTGGCAAACCTACAAAAGAGCAAGAAATGACTACCTAAGTAAAAGGAGAGAGGCAGAGAGAGATTATGAGAGGGACATCACCAGGAAGGCTAAAGAAAATCCCAAGCTTTTCCACAGCTTTATCAGTGGAAAACTGAAGGTAAAAGAACAGGTTTTAAGGCTAAAGAGAGCTGATGGAAGCATCACTGAGACGGATGAAGAGATCTGCAAAGAATTGAACAAGGAGTTTCAGTCAGTATTTACAGTAGAAAATACCCCACCCCCTCAGATTGCAGTGATAGAAGCTCAAGGGCCGGTATTAGAGAACATCAACCTTACAGCCACAGAGGTATGCAAAGCGCTGATGGATTTAGATGTTCATAAAGCTACAGGTCCTGATGACATATCCCCTCATGTGCTTAAAAAATGCGCAAACACAATATCAGTGGCACTAAGTTTCATATTTAAGGAGTCACTGGAGTCGGGGGAGATTCCAAGATGCTGGAAACAAGCAAATGTGATACCTATCTTCAAAAAGGGAAGGAGGGATACGGCTCTGAACTATAGACCAGTTTCCATGACCAGCATAGTTTGCAAAGTTATGGAGAAACTACTAAGGAAACATATCTCTCTTCACTTGGAATCCTTCAACTTTTTGTCAGTGAGGCAACATGGCTTCAGAGAAGGTAGATCAACAGTAACAAACTTATTAGAATTTTATGATGAGGTAAGCAAAATCTTACAGGAAAGAGAGGGCTGGGCAGATTGCATATTCCTAGACTTCCAGAAAGCGTTTGACACTGTTCCACATGGGAGACTTATCAGGAAGCTGCACTCAATGGCTAGAATAGGTGGAAATGTTTTGGAATGGATAAAAACTTACTTAGAAGGAAGGGAACAGAGGGTTAGAGTAAGACACTCAGTGTCTGAATGGAGAAGAGTTAGTAGTGGAGTTCCACAGGGTTCAGTTTTAGGGCCACTTTTGTTCCTTGTATATGTAAATGATCTACCAGAGTCTGTAAATTCATTCATGAATATGTTTGCAGATGATGCAAAGATTGTGAAGAAAGTAAAAAACGAGAACAATGGTAGAGAACTTCAGGAGGATCTAAATAATCTGCATGAGTGGTCAGAAAAGTGGCTAATGAAATTCAATACTTCAAAATGTAAGGTAATGAGAATGGGTACAAGTGCAAGAAGGCCCAAGCTTGACTACTCGGTGGCTGGAGTACAACTTCAAGAGACAGAAAATGAGAGAGACCTAGGAGTAAACATACTGGCAGATTTGTCTCCAGAAATACATATAAATGGCATAGTAAGGGCAGCATATGCATTCTTATCAAATGTAAGGGTAGCCTTCAGGCACATGGACAAGGAAATGTTCAGAAATATTTATGTAACCTATGTGAGGCCAAAACTCGAATATGCAGCCCCCTTTTGGAATCCGCACTTGAAAAAGCACATAGCTAAGCTTGAAAAAGTTCAAAGACATGCCAAGAAACTGATGCCAGAAATACGCAATCTCAGTTATGATGAGAGGCTGAGGGAATTAGACTTACCATCACTCGAAGCTAGAAGAGTAAGGGGGGATATGGTGACAGTCTTTAAATTCCTACATGGTTATGATAGAGTGGATAGGGATCGATATTTCGATATGGCTGGCTCTAGAACTAGAGGTCATAGTTTGAAGCTTCGTAAGAAAACTTCTTTGCAGGATGTAAGGAAATACTTTTTCAGTGTAAGAGTAGTTGATAATTGGTATTCGCTAAGCGAGGAGGTAGTTACTGCTATCTCAATCCATAGTTTTAAGGACAGGTACGATAAGTATCACTAAGTCTAAAATGGAACCGATCAGGAGACGGGAAGATACGAGCTTTGGGCTCTTTCCCGTAAACACAATTAGGTAATCTCACACACACACACACACACACACACACACACACACACACACACACACACACACACACACACACACAAATGCGCAAACACAATATCAGTGGAACTAAGTATCATATTTAAGGAGTCACTGGAGTCGGGGGAGATTCCAAGATGCTGGAAACAAGCAAATGTGATACCTATCTTCAAAAAGGGAAGGAGGGATACGGCTCTGAACTATAGACCAGTTTCCTTGACCAGCATAGTTTGCAAACTTATGGAGAAACTACTAAGGAAACATATCTCTCTTCACTTGGAATCCTTCAACTTTTTGTCAGTGAGGCAACATGGCTTCAGAGAAGGTAGATCAACAGTAACAAACTTATTAGAATTTTATGATGAGGTAAGCAAAATCTTACAGGAAAGAGAGGGCTGGGCAGATTGCATATTCCTAGACTTCCAGAAAGCGTTTGACACTGTTCCACATGGGAGACTTATTAGGAAGATGCAATCAATGGCTAGAATAGGTGGAAATGTTTTGGAATGGATAAAAACTTACTTAGAAGGAAGGGAACAGAGGGTTAGAGTAAGACACTCAGTGTCTGAATGGAGAAGAGTTAGTAGTGGAGTTCCACAGGGTTCAGTTTTAGGGCCACTTTTGTTCCTTGTATATGTAAATGACCTACCAGAGTCTGTAAATTCATTCATGAATATGCTTGCAGATGATGCAAAGATTGTGAAGAAAGTAAAAAACGAGAACAATGGTAGAGAACTTCAGGAGGATCTAAATAATCTGCATGAGTGGTCAGAAAAGTGGCTAATGAAATTCAGTACTTCAAAATGTAAGGTAATGAGAATGGGTACAAGTGCAAGAAGGCCCAAGCTTGACTACTCGGTGGCTGGAGTACAACTTCAAGAGACAGAAAATGAGAGAGACCTAGGAGTAAACATACTGGCAGATTTGTCTCCAGAAATACATATAAATGGCATAGTAAGGGCAGCATATGCATTCTTATCAAATGTAAGGGTAGCCTTCAGGCACATGGACAAGGAAATGTTCAGAAATATTTATGTAACCTATGTGAGGCCAAAACTCGAATATGCAGCCCCCTTTTGGAATCCGCACTTGAAAAAGCACATAGCTAAGCTTGAAAAAGTTCAAAGACATGCCAAGAAACTGATGCCAGAAATACGCAATCTCAGTTATGATGAGAGGCTGAGGGAATTAGACTTACCATCACTCGAAGCTAGAAGAGTAAGGGGGGATATGGTGACAGTCTTTAAATTCCTACATGGTTATGATAGAGTGGATAGGGATCGATATTTCGATATGGCTGGCTCTAGAACTAGAGGTCATAGTTTGAAGCTTCGTAAGAAAACTTCTTTGCAGGATGTAAGGAAATACTTTTTCAGTGTAAGAGTAGTTGATAATTGGTATTCGCTAAGCGAGGAGGTAGTTAATGCTATCTCAATCCATAGTTTTAAGGACAGGTACGATAAGTATCACTAAGTCTAAAATGGAACCGATCAGGAGACGGGAAGATACGAGCTTTGGGCTCTTTCCCGTAAACACAATTAGGTAATCACACACACACACACACACACACACACACACACACACACACACACACACACACACACACAAATGCGCAAACACAATATCAGTGGAACTAAGTATCATATTTAAGGAGTCACTGGAGTCGGGGGAGATTCCAAGATGCTGGAAACAAGCAAATGTGATACCTATCTTCAAAAAGGGAAGGAGGGATACGGCTCTGAACTATAGACCAGTTTCCTTGACCAGCATAGTTTGCAAACTTATGGAGAAACTACTAAGGAAACATATCTCTCTTCACTTGGAATCCTTCAACTTTTTGTCAGTGAGGCAACATGGCTTCAGAGAAGGTAGATCAACAGTAACAAACTTATTAGAATTTTATGATGAGGTAAGCAAAATCTTACAGGAAAGAGAGGGCTGGGCAGATTGCATATTCCTAGACTTCCAGAAAGCGTTTGACACTGTTCCACATGGGAGACTTATTAGGAAGATGCAATCAATGGCTAGAATAGGTGGAAATGTTTTGGAATGGATAAAAACTTACTTAGAAGGAAGGGAACAGAGGGTTAGAGTAAGACACTCAGTGTCTGAATGGAGAAGAGTTAGTAGTGGAGTTCCACAGGGTTCAGTTTTAGGGCCACTTTTGTTCCTTGTATATGTAAATGACCTACCAGAGTCTGTAAATTCATTCATGAATATGTTTGCAAATGATGCAAAGATTGTGAAGAAAGTAAAAAACGAGAACAATGGTAGAGAACTTCAGGAGGATCTAAATAATCTGCATGAGTGGTCAGAAAAGTGGCTAATGAAATTCAATACTTCAAAATGTAAGGTAATGAGCATGGGTACAAGTGCAAGAAGGCCCAAGCTTGACTACTCGGTGGCTGGAGAATACAACTTCAAGAGACAGAAAATGAGAGAGATCTAGGAGTAAACATACTGGCAGATTTGTCTCCAGAAATACATATAAATGGCATAGTAAGGGCAACATATGCATCTTATCAAATGTAAGGGTAGCCTTCAGGCACATGGACAAGGAAATGTTTAGAAATGTTTATGTAACCTATGTGAGGCCAAAACTCGAATATGCAGCCCCCTTTTGGAATCCGCTCTTGAAAAAGCACATAGCTAAGCTTGAAAAAGTTCAAAGA
>JAXCGZ010000240.1:50000-55000 GCA_037179515.1 Halocaridina rubra
AATATAAATAGAGATTTTTGGCAGCCGCAGCAGATAAATAATAGTGGAAGGATTAGTTTTTAACTACATATCCTATTGTTCAGTGATATGGAGCGGCTGCAATAAAAGTATATTAACGAAGGTCCAAAAGATTCAATATTTTGCTGCTAAAATAGCTTTATATTCATGGCAAAGCGTTGACCGGGCGACACCATTTATAAGGGAGCTAAGATGGCTTAAAGTAGAAGGCTTTATCAAACTCGACGTGGTGATGTTTATGTATAAGTTAATGAAAGGTGTCATACCTGAATGGGCTACGCAGATTAATATCGTTATCAGTTCAGTGATTCCAAGAATAACATCAGAAATAGCGGACAAAGCCCTGTGTGCCAGGGGCCCAAATTATGAAACAGTCTGCCAGAGCACATATATGAAACAGAAACAGCACAGAAAACCAAAAGGAAACCGAGAGAATATTTACACAAAAGCTGAAAATATCAATGTATTGACCTGTATGCTCTAATACTGTAAAAATTACCCTAAGGTGTTGTGATATGTGTTAATGATGTTTCTTGTATAACTACCCACTCTATATTTTGTGGAAATAAAGGAATTTTTATTTATTATATTGTACAGATCTGTCAGGAAAAGAAAACCATTTTCTAATTTATAAGCTTTTGTAATATGATTTGCTTTATCTCTCTGCAGATCACCTATACATTTAGTATATCTTACTTGGAAGTTACGCTGATATGGTAGCTTTGCAGAGCAATATACCATACCCCTCATTATATCTAAATGGTTTTGAAGAAGTTTGCTGAATTTTCCAACTTATTCATCGATGATGCTGTGGATGGTGCAGTTAGTATAGCACACACAAAGAACAACAGTCTATATCCCAAAGCACACACTACGTCATCTATGATCAGTTTACTAAGCTGGGTTTTCGCAAGACCCAAAATTCAGTTACTCTGAGTCACTCTGCACAAGCATATCAGCATTACCATTCGAACAAAGAAAGTAGCAGAAAAAGAAACATCTTATAGTCTATTATTCGAACATCCATTAGCGAGTTAAGTGCTCATGACCCACATGCGGGTCATAAGCACTTAATTCAAAAATGGCTGTCGTAATATAATAATAAAAGATATTTTTTAATGCTACTTTCTTTTCACGGATGGTAATACTGATATACTTCGGCAAAGCGACTCAAATTACCTTTACTTATTGTCTTGCGAAAACCCAGCTGTAGATTTATTCACAATGCAATTTTCATTTCCATCGCTTGTCCAATCATTTACTGATTTAATATGTTTAAGTGTCTTATCCAAATAACACAGGATGTTAGTTTTTCGACGAAGATCTGTATGAATTCTATGTTAAATTGGAAACTTCCAGTAAGGAGCAAATCCACTATGAAAACTTCTAACATGGACAAATTCTTTTTCACCATATGTGAAAACATGAATCATATTTTACCCCGACTGGCACTTGAACCTAGGACACATAATTACTGTGCCAAGGAGCTACCAACTGATTCATGTTTTCACATATGGTAATCTGCTTCTTTGATTATTGTTGTTCCTTTTATTAGACTGAGATTTGAATTAATTATGAAAACGAAGCTACAAGTGAGGTTGGGGGAAAATTTTAATATGAAGAGAGTGGCAATCAGATAGTATGCGTTTATTTCTAGTATAGCAGCTATAGCTATAAGGTTTGTTTACCAGTTAACCTACTTTGGAGTAGATGATAGCGCCTTGGTACAATAATTATATGTACTAGGTTCGAGTCCCAGTCGGGGTAAAATATGATTCATATTTTTGCATATGCTACAAAAATAACGAAGGCATTCTCAAATATGAAACTTTAAATTTAAATGAAAGTGATAATTGCTTCTTCAGTGTTTGAAAAGATTCAAGATAATTAATGATAATTTTTAAATATCTCAGAAACCGTTTAGAGTGACTTTCCCTGTTTTACAGATTTTAACCACATCCTATCGGGACTGACTTAAAAAGGACCTTCTTGGGTGAAGCTACCGTTCCCCTCATACCACAGTTCCCCTTTCATGCACACAAGAATGTCCACATCGAAAATAGCTAACCCCTCTGACCGTTCGAGTGCAGATATCAATATATTTCCTGATGTTTTTACTTCGTCACTGGATACAATTCTCCAATATTCACGTCATAACATCAAAAGAGAATTGGAAAAAATTAGAAAAAGCACTGTACAAAATATGCCAGATATTGCTCTAAATAATAGTGGAACTCTTTCCTCAACACAGTGAAAAGCGCGTCATGAAGAGACAGGTAAAAAATTTAATCATATCAAATATTATCATTCTCAGCTCAAGTGTCCTGAGTACCTCATCAAATGGAGAACTTGACAAGCTCATCCCATCTCGAAATTTCAGTGTAAACCCCGTTGAGTTTTATAAAGTGCTCAACCAAGCAGACATAAATAGACAAGTGGATTACACCATCCAGCAAATATAACCAGCCCAGCAATAGGTTGCAAAACAGTGAAGAAAACAGCCAAGAAAGAATAGCATCCTTCACCACTACTTCTAACAACACAGGTATAGTCCCTAATCCAAACAGTCCATCGAAGTCCCCCCCCCCCACATCCACCATTACCTAATAATGTAAGTGCAAGGGATACAGCTCAAATATATATTTTCATACCTGGCAACTCCTCTGAGAGAGAGATATATTATACTTTGACAAATTAAGGCATTCCCTCTGAAGTCCAAATAAGGGAGTATTCTTGAAACCCAAATTGGATCTTCTTCGCAGTAGCAATATCGAAAGGATTCAAATATGTGGCTTACAAGCTGAATGAATGGCCTACTGGCACGATTGTCCAGCCATTTCGAGGGGGCAAACAGCTGACACAGCCTGGGTTATCTGCAAAATATCCCAAATAACAGCCATACCGGAATAAACAGCAAAGAGCTTATGAAAAAAATCCCATATCAGCGAGACTACGGAAAAAAACACAATACAAACCTCTGTTATCGCAGTTCAGGCACGAGAGACTTCTGGAAAGCTGGCTTTTACGACCCTAGACTCTCACTTAGGCACACAAACCTTAGGAAGGGCTGAACATACCATGGCATTTACTCAAGTCAGAGTTATCCATCCAACGCTAGGTACAGAAACCAGGATCCATGGACTAACCCCAAGAACATGCTGTTACTATGAATTTCCAACGGTCTCATACAGTCATTATAACCCATAGACAATCCCAGGAACAAACTACAACTATGACTACGGATACCTCCTTTAAGACTGGTAAAAGAGAATAGTGAATGTGAAGGCTCAATCCTTTCTTGCTCATTTTGAGGAAATAATAATGCTAATAAATGAGTACAATATAGCTATCTTCTGTGTAAGTGAAACTTGGCTTCTTTTTACAACTGAAAATAAGCATGAGATTATCCCAGAGTTTAAAATATATTTAATTGACCATATCCTAAGGGTGCGGTCTGTATTTATGCCAGATATTATTTCAGTGCATCTGAAATAAGCACAGGTCTAGAAGAGCTCAAAGACATATGGATCACTGTGCAGTATCAGAAACTTCCATCTTTCATTATAGGGTGTATTTGCCATCATTGAAAAGCACCTTCCCGTTCATTCACTCATCTGCTAGAAACATTCAGAAATACTCTAGTGCGCCACAAACCCTCACATATACTTGGTGACTTTAATGACGACTAGCTCCCAGCAGGTAACAAAATGAAAAGGGTGATCAACATTGTGAAGAAAACACAAATAGTGACAAAACCGACCCGCACAACCCCTAATTCTTGGACTCTAATAGATCTGCTAATAACTAATAAAGTGAAAAGTATACCTAATAGGGACCCAGTTCCCTGCCCAATTGCAGATCATGAGGTCAATATTGCTATGCTGAACATAAACAAGCCCAAAGGAAGCCTCTTTTCAAGACATTCCGATGACTTAGAAATTACTCCCTTGATATTTTTTTGTGAAGCTTTAATCAACAACAGTAATATACTTAATGATATCAAACAGAGAACGTCGATATGCAGGTTGAAATGCTAACCAAAATCTTTCATGAATGCCTATATATTTGCGCACCCATTGTAACAAGAAAAATAACCTGCCCTTCAGCCACCTGGTTAACTAATGACGTTAAAGAGGCAATGCAAATCAGATATCTAATAGTGAATAGATATGACAATACTCTCTGTGACCGTTATAAAGTAGAAAAGAAACGTGCCAGATCCCTCATTGATATAAATTAAAAAAAACTTTTACAGAAAGCAATTTAATGACTCTAGACATGATGCAACAGCAGCATGGAATAATAATAATAATAATAATAATAAACTTTATTTCCATTTTACAATGGGTATTCGTCAGCCAGGACAAGCCCCAACCCCCCACTGTGATGTCCACCCACAGCAGTTCCTGCCAGTAAACAGCTTAAACTCTCGGTCTTGGACGGGGACCGATCTTTCGACCTCGTGAATGCGAAGCCAGCGCGTTACCACTGTACTAGCCAGCAGGAAAGTGATAAGAAGCATGATACTCAATAGTAAGACTACCTCAGAAGGTCATGAATATATTACGGAGCTGAAAGCCAATGCGGAAAACTTTAATAACTATTTTGCCAACGTTAGGAAAAATACATATGAGAAAACGCAAGAAAACATCAACTCAGTGAACATGAGTAATTACTTAAATGACTATTCTTCCAATATAAACATCGGGGATTACTTCAAGATAAATCCTGTCGATTGTGCTACCCGAATTCTTACTATAAAGAACCTAAGAAACAATGGTTCTTCTAGTTCAGATGGTATACCCTTTCAATTCATCAAAGATGCTCTGTCGATGATTGTATCTTATATTCTAACTTTTATAAACACCTCCATTGTAGTTCCTCTTTATAAAAAGGGAGATGGAGAAGATGTGACAAACTATCGTCCCATTTCTCTGCTACCCGTTTTCTCTAAGATATTAGAAAAAAGATTCGCATTCCAA